>JBBMKB010087196.1:0-11702 GCA_037833945.1 Alaria marginata
TGCCTTGAAAGAGGCTTGGGGGACAAAAAACTAAAATGCGAGGGACGCTTGGGAATTTCAGCGTTCCCCCTCGCGGTATATATCAAACAAGGCAAAATGTGCACCGTGTTGTTGTGTAATGATCAGCCACACTACCGGACGAAGAGGACATGGAGTGCTTACTGCTGCTCGCTGCTGCTGCTGGTGGCCGCTGTTGTTGCTGCTGCTGCTACTACTGCCGCACGCAAACTGCCAGCAAGCCCTGCGTTGTTATTGCTTTGCTTGGCCTATAACGAAAACAACAACGAGTGGTTACTTCTGCTATGATATCTGTTTTCTCAATCATCACTAAAAATCACGATATCTGTGATGTTTCCCCAAAAATTAAATACCAAAACGTAGGGCTGGGCACTGGCTGAATCTGTCGGTATCGATCACTGTAATAAAAACGACAACCAGCATACTGGACTGCAGCAGCATACTGGCCGAGTAACGCGATTAACTATGGGCGAAGCAAGGCATCCGAGCATAACTCAGCCAATCGCTCCTCCCCGGCTGGCGAGGGGGGTCCGCTGGAGGCGCGCGCAGCAAGCCGAAAACAATCCCTTTTTCGCTTCGCTTCAATTCCCATCAAACTCGCGGCTCAAAATAGCATTGGCGGGGAGTGGTTGCAGTCATCGACAAAGTAAAAATCAGCTTAAATGCATGGAATGTGTAGCAAGGATGTGATGATCTTGGCGTTGTAGGTTTTCGCGCAGCAAGTACTTCACGAATCGGTCGGATTTAAATGCGTAAGATTACCCAGTCGCTCCGAGCCTTGGGGCACAGGATAGTAGGCTCTCACCAGCAAATTAAACTTAAGAAATCACAAATCAAAATAAAAGGATCGAATACCACTAAAAATCCAGGGACGGACGCTCTTCTTTCACTTGGTATCAGCGGGTATCAGATGCCCAACGCAGAGGAATACAGCCGCCCCCCGACCGACACATTCAAAACCCTACCATACAACGCCCCAAAATCAATTAATTCATGCTATTTCAAGACATTGTTTATTTTCCGTAGTCGAAGCGAAGAGAAGGAACGCGGAGAGAAGGAACGCGGGAAATAAATAATGTCTTGAAACGCGGAGAGAAGGAACGCGCCACAGAGCCGGCTACCTCTTTCCTCTCCCCTCCCTTCTCCCTTTTTTCTCCTCGTTCCTCCCGAAACGCAATTAATTGGTAGATTTCCGTACAATTATATGGCTTGTTTCTTGGAAGTACGTAAAATAAACCTACTGGCAAATATACTGGCCGGACCAACCAATAGATTACTACTGCCAGTAGATTACTACTGCCAGCACGTACTGTGCCATTGCCCAGACTTACCCAGATAACGAAAAGCAGCCCGTGATTCACCATTTCCCTTCATATTGTCTTGGAATAGTGACTCTAGTTTTTCATCAAGTACATCACGATTTTTCACTGATGTTTCATACGCCAAGTACGATTCATAGCCTTGAACGTCGAATATGTATGTATGTGTGTCGATTGCCACCACTAGTGTAGTGTCATTTATGTTGAATATTTTAGGGCGGTCAGTTAATCTATCTGATCGGTATATTTTAACATGATAGTTGATAGCCGCCAGTTTATACTAGACTACATCATCACACTGGGCGATCGCCTTGAATGCGGGGACTTTAGACTACATCATCACACTGGGCGATCGTCTTGAATGCGGTGACTTTAGTAGGCTTTGTGCAGGTGCTGTAATTATCTCGGGACTTTTTCCGGGATGGCTCGCCGGCCTTAGCGAGCAGGACCGCGAGAGTTTCCAGATGGCGTCGGGTGACATGTGCCGAGGCACCGCCACACGCGCGTGGTCGTGGCTTGCTCGAGGCCGGATGTTTCGCCAGCGGTAAACAAACAGTTTACAAAAATTGCTTTGGAAAAAATGCGATCAATATGTTACATAGTTTTGTTTAGTAGAAACAGAAACTAAACCTTAAAGGGATCTTAAATTCTACAATGAATAAAGTTGTACCTGGTAGGGATTACACGGCTTTCCTACAGAGTCGTCAGATGAACAGGGTGACCCATAAAATAATGCATACCACGATACTAAAGCAGAGTTTGCCGACATAATAACATTGGCGCATGGGACTATCGTCGGTCTGTGTCGCTGTCACGTGGTAGCTCGTCGACAACTCGAGGCAGTGTTCAGAGTAGCAGCAGCAGCAAAACGAACAACAACAACAGCAGCAGAGCGTAACATCCTCGTATGAAACATTTTGACGGGTGCACACACAATAGCAGTGACAGCCGAGAACAAAGTAGAAAATGCAAAAAAAAGACAATAGACCGAACGAAGCATCAAGCAGCTTGTCTAAGGTGTGTATCAGCTACTTAACTGGTCGAACTAACGGGTGACGAATTGGAAATGGGTTCTTGAAATATGAAATGACCTGGTACAGTACGTACGTATACACAGGCCAAAATTCAAACGCTAAGCAGAGAGGGAGGCAGCAGTAAACTATTTTAAATATGGCATACCTTATACCCGGTAACGGCCACCTGGTGCATGACTAATAGTACATGGTGTGATTCCTTATGAGTGTGGTGTATTTGGTAGCTGACATGTACCAACAGAGACGAAATATGTCTACCGTTTTAGTGTTTGAACATACTAACATGAAACGGTCGATATATTTCCGGACATATAATTGTACTTGGAATTTGCATACGGGAGCTTCCATACTAACAACAACGATACACGAGCGTTGTGCAGGACGCTAGTCTATATGCTACTTACTGCTGTCGCTGTTGTTGCTGGTTGCTGGCGTGCCTGACCGGCACCTGATGAATGGTACATAAAACTGAAATTGAGGTGGTACCTTGTGAGTACAGGCCCTACCCCTGCCTGTTCGCTGTGTCCAATTACGAAGGCCGTCTATTAGCTATGTGGCTTGTGGCATGTGTCAGACATGCTTGGTGCGGTGTGTGCTTGTTGGCTAGGTGTTGGCTCTGTCTTGTTGGTTATTCCTTGTTCGCGGACGAAGCACGAGGGGCGGACGCTTGCTTTTGTTCACTTGCCTGTAAAGCGGCTTTCATCAAAAACAGACTTCTTACTTGCGAAATAGAAAAGTTTGCACAAAATGGTTCTTTGAAAGCGGAAATGTTGAAAAATATCACGAAAGAAAACTTCCGAAGCTGCAACGTTTAAGATAGACCACTCTGCACGAAATGTTACTCGTATTCGTTTACAATATCTACACATACTCTTTTGAACGTGAACGCTGATGTCGACCACACTGCGACGTCACCGTCCCTCATTTCTTAGGTACGACGACAGTCCGAAGTGCGCATTCGATACCACCAGGATAAATGTTGCCATACACGTTCGTATGGGGGATAGACGTCAATACCAAGCCGGTACTCCGGAATACTTTCAGCTGCTGGAGACGTTTATGGCGACGGTAACTCAACAGATTATCAGCAAAGGGCTGGAGCCGCCTCTCTTTCACGCTTTTTCAGAAACTCTTTTCCCGTGCCCATCGAGGGTGACCGGAATGTTCGACGAGTTCCCCACATGGCCAGTTGAATTCGACGAGGTAAGTCTAACAACTGCGTCACGTTTAATTGCATGATAACTGCACCGACAAAGCATGCCGGCGTTGGATTGCCCCTTGTTGACCGGTGGGTTCGCGTACCTATTTGGCGACAACTACGGTATAATGTTGGTTTTTGAAACGTATCAGTCAGTGTTCGCTGTGCAGTACGCAAGCATATGTTTGGCGAGACAGTCTCTTACTGGTTTACTCGTTATCTCAAGTTTATTACACCGCATTTCTGGTGTGACCGTGCTTACCGCCCTTTTATACGCAGGTACCGGCCTGTCTACAGGGTGAGATACAGGGCGGTTGCTCTTCAAAGCAAGATGTCTCACCCTGCGAACCGAACACGTCAGGAAATTTCCGTGTGGCCGGGATGCCCATTATACTTCACATTGGCCAGGTTGCGCAGAACGCTGTGTCGTGCATGATCCAATCGGATGCCGTGTTAATGGGATGTAGCACCTTTGGCCAGGTCGCCGGGCTCCTAACCAGAGGAATCTCGCTATTTTCTACTGGTTGTGCTGGCATTAAAACCCCGTCCCAAAACAGGGCCGTCCCTCCTCTTGCTGTTGCCGAGCGGGGGTACTTGTGGGTTCCTGTTGCTGGTTCATGGCGTGATCCAGTCTTGGAGGAGACGGATATACAGGAGACGGATATACTGAGCGGTGCACTGGACGATTTGATTGCGAACAGATATGTGGAGCTTTAAACGTAGTACAACTACTTTGGATCAGGCCATATAGTAACATATGTTTAGGAAGACGAGCAACGGCTCTTCTACGTTCCACGCCTGTATCTGTACGTCTAGCCAGAGATCGTGCCCGGGCGGGTATAGCGTAAGTGCAGGAAGCTGACGACAGCCGACCGTGCGAGGGGTGATAGCGGCCACGCACTGTTTCTGTAGAGCGTTTGGATAAATGGTATGGTAAACTTACACCGCCACTCGCGCCGACGACTTAGCGACGAGGTGCCAAGGCCGATAATAGCGAATGGCCGGGATACTATATCACTGCGTCATGTGTAACTCATACGTTCTCGTATGTACAAGTGCACTGTCGTAGCTCGAGATTTCTGATTAAACGTCAAGTGTACTAATCAACTTGTTCGGTTATCACGTTACAATGTCGAGCAGCTAAAACCTTCACGGTGCTACCAGGGGTACGACTCTTACGTACGAGGGCTATGGAGTAGCTCTGACGCTCTTCATTGTCACGTGTCATCGAGTGCAATGTGCAAATGTCAGCCTGTTGAATTTGTATTGATCAATTGATGGCATTTCCACAACATGCGGCCCACGTTCGAAAATATCTACGAGTACGTGAAACAGAGGCCACCCAATCTAGCCCGTGCTCCATAATCGTTCCCAGACCAGCTAAACAAAGGAACATGTGATCGTTCAGGTGGATACTCACTTGTGTCACGCAGGCCGAAGAGTCCGGCGACTTTTTCTAGCGTCATAAAATGGTTATACGCTAGGTTTAGAGCTCGTCCTCTTTGCGTGATGCGCTCAGGGACATTCGCAGCATCAACAATGCGTCGAGTTCGGTCGTAGTATTTTCTTCATTGGTACAGTATACGTCGTGGCCCACTGATGATAACATTTAATGCTGATCGTATGATTCGTAGCGTTTTCGTACGTGTACGGGAGTCATTTTTCCTTAGGAGTCGAACCGGTAGCATATCGTTGCATTTCCCCGTCACGACGACATCCTGGACACACATGCACGGAACTTAGAGAAGGCCAGAGCGACGAATGCCAGGAGCCGACCGCATATGCGGCCAAGTATATGTATTCGTATGGGAAGTGGTGTGAGCGAGTTGCATGGGTGAGCGTGGGCGTAGTGGAAGCGGCGGGGTGGAGGTAGCATTGGCGAGATCCATATATATAGTGGTATCACGTGCCGTCAGTTTTATCGACTTCTGTCGTCTTATCAGCTCCACAGAAAGCACGAAAAAACAGACTGAGATCATGTCTGAACCGTGGACCCAGCAAATGCTACGAATCCGACCGGAAACAACTCAGGGTGTTCTAAACAATTTGTATGGAAAAGGTGGTGTCAGCACTCCGTCTGGGAATGGCGATTAAGATTATATATAGCCGATGAGCTCTACCTGAGAGGGGAAACAAATAAGTAAACCCTCAGGAAAAGACCGCGCGAGGAGCAACATATAGCGTGCTCTGTTTCTTACGGTTGATGTGGTGGCGTGTGTATCAACCAAATGTTAATGTGTACGCGATGTCAAGCCCACTTGCCGATGGCCGGCGAAGATACGGCTTGATTATTGAGGCAAACGCTTTAGCTCTTGTAAGGTGAACTCGTTCGTAGAGCGCCAAGCTCTCTCGGATACTGATGGTGTAGACCCATGATGTTGGTGGCCTGAGGCCAGTTTATTGATATGTGGTGTCCAATAGAGTTAACTGATGAGGGACTGCATGTAAGTGACCGGGTAGGTGCGTGATGCACCTTTCCTTTGATCATAAATAAAACCAAAATACCCATGACCCTGACGCAGGAAGGACACCCTACCGTTATTGTTATTAAACTAACATCTCAGGGTACGTTATCATGATGACCCTAGGGTATTGTTTTTAAACCGGCCGACCAGGGCACTGATCTCGACAGTCCAGATCAGATCTACGTACCAAACACGAGTAGATCAAACAGGATATCACTGCTGTGTATCATGTATCGGTACCAGGTACTACTATAGGTAGACTACCAAAGCTACGTACTGGTATGTACTCAGGGGGATTACCTACTGTACTACAGCAATGCTGCAACACGCATGATGCTATGCTGTTGCTGCATGTACGTACTGCCAGATATATTTCTGTTATCCAGCATTGAGCAAATGGCTACATAATTACTGCTGTAATGCGCCCCATCTCTAATACGACCCCTCGATGCGCTAACACATCGAATGAAATTGAATTTCTAAAATCAGTTTAGTCACTAGTACTTGTTACTTCTGCGTTACATGCAATAATTCCAAAAATGCACACAACAACCATGATAAGTGTTGCCGGGTAAAAGTTTCGCAAACGTTATATGTAGAGCCAACTCATTCTGCTAAAATTCAAAAATACACAATGAGTGAACACAAAACAAGCGGTCATGAAAAAAGCCTGCCCTGCAACTGTACTTGATTTTGCATATTTCTGAAAGATTACTTACCAGTTTACAATGCTAAGGATATACTAATTTGACCTGAGTTATACTCCGGCTAGTTACTCAACCAAGAAATAGGAGAAGTTTGGAACACAGTAGCCCTAAGCTGTGAGTATGTTTATCATTCCGCAACAAGCATAGGAGTGAACAACCTACCATTGTTCCTACCGCCAACAAAGAAAGGAACAAAGGGGCACTGCCAGCGATATACAGCTTGACAAAGACTACCTCAACTATCCAGCCGAAATTACGTGTTCGACTTGTACCCAGACTTTGTACTAACTGCAATCTTTCGCTATCTCCAAAGAGTGCACAACACTGGTCGTTGTCTCTGCTCGCCCCGTACAAAGAGCACAAGCGGCGCTCTACGTACAGGTTCGGTAACGGAGAGAATGCGTTTCACGTTTCCGGTGGCTCTACCTTGTGGGTGTAAAGGTCGTCCGATGTGCTTGGTCCGTTGTACGTCGAGCAAGACTTGAGGCAAACCTTGGTCTTGAAAATGGAGAGGTAGGTATCTTGCTTTCCCTCAGAACAGATTGCCGTCATCGGCTCCGCCTCCACCGTTGATTTGGCAAGCAGTGTCTGCGTCTTAGCCCCGTCGTGGATGGCCGTCTGACCACGAATATGAAGCTTGAGGTTGGCTTGCGAGTGTGCACTAAGGCTGTCGATGTCGCCAGTGGCTCTCTGTTCTCGTCTGTCAAACTCGCAGGTTCTGCCGCGGGGTTTGCCAACCGTTGTTCTTCCGCGGTTGTCAGCGTGTGAACCTCCTCCTTCTGACGGTCGGTCTCGTCGTTGAACCTGTCTCGAAGATATAACTCAACAGCAGCCGGTGCGACCCCGGGTTAAGCGGATGTTGTCGAGCCGTCGGTCCCTGGTGATGATGACTCAGCTGTTGGTCCGGTGGTCCCAGATGGCGATAATCCAGCGACTCCAATGGTCACATGCGATGCTGTCGATGAAGCTGATTGCTCTGGTAATCCAAGATGAGGTTGATCCAGCGATCTCGAATGCAGTTGCTCCTGTGTGCGATGGCGACCCAGTGATTCCATTGGGGATTTTGATCACCTCGTTGTCTTCCTCGGAGACCCGATATGGGCCTCTATCGATCTGGGAGAAATCCGCACGCTTATCAGGAGGTTTTGGCGGTGCTCGTTCCATGAGCAGCTGGGAAGGGGGCAGCTTGCCGTACGCTTCCTCGAAGGTGCCCTCACCAAACGTGCCTGATCCCGTACTGGCGGTCACGTCATGCGGTACATCTTGTGCGACCCCAGTCGATGTAGAAGATGCGACCCCAGGCGAAGTTGCAGTCGATACTCCTGGTGATGTCACTGCACCTGCTGATGAACATGCCTGAGCTCCTGTCCACGACGCTTCCCTCCCTGGTGAAGATACTTCAGCTCCCGTCGGTGACGCTCTGGCCGTTGTCAATGACTTGTTCTCCCCCTGAAGGATGATCGCGTTCTCAGTTAGCCTGTCCTGAACTTGAGCACGTTGGCGCTCCGTCTCAGAGGTAGTGGCTTCTGCAGGCGTGGTCTGCGCTCGTTGGCGCTTCCTCTCAGCAACAGTGGCCTCCTCAGGCGTGTTGTTGCGTACGTGTGCTGCAAGGGCTACAGCAGGTGCTGATGACGTCTCAATCGTGCCACCCAGGGCGTATAGGGATACTTCATACAAACACAAACCTTTGTCCTCCGGGTGTTGAGCTAAAGCGAAGTGTTGCTGTCGAGCCACAAGTGGGGGTTTACCGCCACGAGGATGGTGCTTACCACCGACTTCATTGCCTTGATAGAGGAGAAGAGGTTGCGTCGGAGTCCACGAACGACCATAGCTGAGATGCGAACTGAGATGCGAAGTGGAACAGGTCGTCCAGCCTTGTCGATGATGCGTCCCCAGATGGTGTCAGTTGCAGTCGCGAATACCCTCTCGTTACCGGCGGTCACGATGGCCTTCGACTTCTCCAGCTTATTGTAGCCCCTCATGCTGTGCCGCAGTCTCAGAATCAGCTCGTCGTTTACCAAGTGGTCCGACGCGCCGCTGTCCACTAACATGGTGAGTCTGTCGCCGTTGGGGTGCAAACCCACTCCGCCATTGCCAGCCACCTGTTCCTTCGGTGGGCGTGGCTTTCCTCGCTCGTAGCAGTCCTCCTCGTTGTGAAAAGTGGTCTAGTGTACAGGGCACCACTTTTTTCCATCGGCGCCCTCGGCTCCGGCCTTCCAGGAACCTTTCTTGTTCTTGTTCTTCGGATAGTTACGCGCGTAGTTCCGCCGGAGGATGAAAAACAAACAAAACAAAGTTACGCGCGTAGTGCCCCTGCTTGCCACAGTTGTAGCAGGTCGATGTTTCCGCTGTCATGGCTATGCCACGACCAGCGATCGCCCCCTTTGCTCTGTCGCTACGTGAAAGATCGTGAAGGTACAAGTGACGCAGTGTGCTCTGCATCTGGTCGATGTCGAAGGTGGGGTCGCGGTACACCATCAGCATAATACCCTTGTATTCCGCAGGGAACCCCTGGACGCAATGTCCTTGAACCTCTGATCGGAGATAGGTTCGCTCATCTTCTCGAGCTCAGAACGCGCGAGCATCTTCTCCATGAAGTAGTGGTCCAGATTATGCCCGGGTTCCATGCTGAGGTTGACCGGTCTTTCCATGGTTTCGCGGATAACCTCGTCGGTGACCTTGTTGTACTTGGCCACCAGCTCCTGCAGGGGTTTCTGCCCGTTTCCGCTTGTCCCAGTCTGACCCTCGTGCTTGAGTACTACTAGGGACGCCGGCGCTTCCGTCAGCATAAAACGGACTGCGTAGAGGTCCTCGTTCGTCATATCGTACCCGGTGATGTCCTGGTCGAGAGTAGCCTGCGCTCCAAGCGTAAATGGACGCGGATGGGAGATCCCTTTGCCGACCGAGTATTTGGTCGGTCGTGTCTTCCCCTTAATCAAGCTTCTAATATCTCGGCGTGTTACGCCAAACACTATTGCAAGCTTCTTATACCAACCTCGGAAATCGTCCGCCCTCCTGCCGTCGAACTTCCCTAGCCCCTTGATGGTGTCGGTAAAGTTGCCGTTGTTGCTTGAAGAGTCTGCTATCTTAGCAGAACTTCGCAGAGCGGTCTTGTTAGATACCCACAGTCAGTCGTCGAACGAAACTGCGCGGTGTTCAAGTCGCACAGCAGAGCTCCGTGATCAAGTTGATGTCGCAGTTTGCTCGAGGGTCTCGAGACATTTCCGATTTACGATATCCAACGTAGACCAGCGTACAAAGTAGAGCTCCTACCTATACGGCAGTACCAAAGTTGTGATGGGGTTGCTCTCAGCACTATTGCTCGAGGGTCTCGAGACCTTTCCGATTTACGAAATCCAACGTAAATCAGCGTACAAAGGAGAGCTCCTAACTATACAGCAGTACCAAAGGTTTGTTGGAGTTGCTCTCACCACTATTGCTCGAGGATCTCAAATATTTTCCGATTTACAGTGTTCAACGTAAAACAAGGTACACAGCGGAGCCCCTACGTATCTAGCAGTGCCGAAGTTGTAGTGGGTTTTTTTTGTACCAGCTGTCGCTCGAGAGTCCCAAGGCTTACGATCTACCGGTAAAGTGTAAACCACGACCCACAACAGAGCTTCCAATTAATAATCACGAAGATTGTTGTTGTCGTCCTACAGCATATATACTCGAGTTTTGTTCGAGATTTTTGGAGTCCGCTTCAAAACGACACAGCAGAGGTGATTGTGTAACCTCTATCGCAGTATAGCTCTGGGAGTCTCACACAAGTTGCAGCGTTCCAAACTACAGCAGTACCGCAGGTATTGTTGAATGCCCCGTGTAGAACCCTCTAGATGCACGCAGTAAATCGTACTACTTCGCTCAAGTACTCGAGCTTTGCTCCAGATGTTCTGGGTCTACGTCAATCGACGGGTTAGCGTAGTACCCCAACGCAGTATAGGCCTAGAGGGTCTCTCATAAAACAGTACCAGCTGTCCGAACCGCAGTAAGCGGTACACTGTACAGCAGTTGCAATGCACGTTGTTGTCGGCGCGTAGATCGACCAAGCGAGAGAGTCTCCGACGTACCATAAAACTTTGAGAATCGAACCTCGGCAGCAGCAGCACTCTCACGTAGTAGGTGGAAGCGCTTCAGAGTATCTTACGCAGCTTTAGCAATCCAACCTGCAGCAGTACAGCAGTTGTGCTCGACCTCTGTGTAGGACTGTCCTAGGCGTCTATACGCCGACTCACGTTGGTCGGAGTCGAAGATTCGCATAGCGTCGATTGACCAAGGATCTAGGGTCCCCTGGTCCCCGTTTTCTTGAAAGTGCCGAATGCTTCCCCCGAATTCGTGAAACCCGGATCCAAGCTTTGAAGCAAGGCAGTTGTGCTCTGCTGTAGCGCGTTGATAGCGCCCGCAGCCACGATAGCGTTTGCGCACACGAAGCCCATAACCTCTTACGATTGATGTGACAGCGCTTGTATCAGCCGAGTGCTGATGTCTTCGCGACGTCAAGCCCACTTACCGATGGCCGGCGGAGATACGGCTTGACTATTGAGGCCAACGCTTTAGCTCACTGTAAGGTGAACTCGTTCGTAGAGCACCAAGCTTGCTCGTATCATTGATGGTGTAGACCCATGATGTTAGTGGCCTGAAGCCGGTGTATTGATATGTGGTGTCCACCATAGTTAACCGATGAAGGACAGAACGTAGATGACCGGGTAGGCGCGTGATGCACGTTTCCCTTGATTATAAATACAACAAAAATACCCATGACCCTGACGCAGGAAGGACCCCCTACCGTTATCTGTATATATAAAACAGAAAGTTGTCCGTTGTTGTCTGTTTTCTGTTGTCTGTTGTCTGTTGTCTGTGTCTGTTGTCTGTTGTCTGTTGTCCTCGTTGTCCGTGGGGTTGGCCGCCCGGGGTCGTTTCGGCCCCGGATTTTCGCGTGGGCCTGAGGGGCCGGGCCCCCA
>JBBMKB010087207.1:0-11702 GCA_037833945.1 Alaria marginata
TCAAGGGCATAAAAAAGGCACTGCGGAAAGAACACAGCAAACAAGTCCGGGCGGTCTTACGCTAGCTACTTACGACCAGAGAAGGCACACATACGTCAGGACGATGATGGCCAGACCCAGGCTTAAGTTACTGGGGCAGGACGCCACCCCCCCCCCTCAGTAGAGAGGTTTGGTTCTTCCACCCGGTCTACGACAAACCATTGTATTATATTGTAAAATACCACCAGGTGTGCCGCAAATTACGAGCACAGCAAGAAACACTAGGCTGTTGAGGGGCATACATGCCGGACTGGTCGCCTACGGAGGTAGCATTGCTGTTGAGTGGCACACCGTGCTGGTTTCTTGTGAGCAGTCTGCAGCAGGCCCCTCTGTTGAGTGGCATGCCGTGCTACTGTGTAGTCCTGTGTCAGTACGTTTGCTCGGCCTTACTGGTATTGACAGTTGTGTCTTCCGTTCTTTGTCTCTTTTTTTTCTTTGTTTCATGTTTTGCATTCTTCTCAGATATATCATACGCACAACACACGAAGCGCGGGGGACATCAGCTACTCGTATCAGGTATGCCATCATGTAGACACGCGCTGCGTCATATTTCGGTTGCAATTCTCTTCGTTGTACAACGTGCACCTGGTGCCTGCTGCATATATATTAATTTATTAATAGCTCATGCTGCACATTGTCGGATGGCAAGCGTAATAATAATAGAAGAAGTGTTGTTTTACATTTACCTTATACACCATACATTTATATCCTGCAAACAAGAATGAAGATCTCGCGAAATTTCGTTTGAACGAAAATTGGGAAAAAAGCGAGGTCTGCGGATTTCGAAAAGGACTCGTTTGCATCTGTACTATTTACATATATATTTGGTCATGGTTGTTGTTGTGACATTAACGCATTGCCAAAATCAAGTCCGTGGTCACAGAAAGGTGCTGGAGCCCTAGGAAGATCAGGAAAACCATAAATAAACCAAATTCGGCTGGGGAGCTGACGCTTCCCACCTAAAAACACACGAGACGAAGAAGGTGCACACATTAAATGAAATCAAAGTGCAAACTGAACTAACCTCGCCGCGGTATCCATTCAGCTACAGAATAGACTTCCCCCCCGTTCCCAATGCAAAACTAACCAACTCGTGGCTACTGACTACAGCAGTTGCTCTCTGAAGTGCTGCCTGCACCGAACGAAACGCACGGCGGTAGTCGTGAACACAGAGAGGAACCCGCCTGCTGTCGGGATGCCGTCAGAATGATGACCGGCGGACATGCAGTTAAAAAGGAGCAATCGAACCAAAACCACCACACAACCATCAACGAACGCCTCGTTTTCCCCAGCTATCTGACAAGGTGTAACAGCTCACAGCTATTAATACCACGTCGCTGCAAATTGCGGGGTGGTCGTTCCCCATAAAGGATATACGAATATGCCAACACGACAAAAAACAGTGACAGCGTAAATAACAGTCACGTGCTGCTCTTCGTAAAAACATCCAGATAAAAGTCGATGATTGCTGCTCTCGCGATGGTGTGCGCGCCCGTCGTGGGTCTCCGTGTGCCATCGTGCTACCGTTCTCCGTGGCCGCCTTGGCCCACTAGGCCCGCTCCTTCGCACGTGCTCGCGTTGCCGCCCCCTTCCAGTCGGTTCCCCTTCTCCCCCGTCCTAAAACAAAATGCTCCTCGCCGCTTGCGGTACTGATCTGAAAAATAAAGAGTCTCGCGCAGGGTGAGTTCAATCCGTCTCTTCCCCGCTCGTCGACGCTCAGTCTCCCTCCTCCGTCGTCGTCGAATCCAGCCTCCTGCCAGCGCAGTTCCCTCTATTCCATCTTAGACTGTGCCGTAGTTTGGCTCGTGGTGGCGCCTGCCTCCGCGCATGGATATCCCGATTGTGCATTGCTGCTCGGCCGCTGCTGCCTAAAAATGACGCGCGAATCGTACGTATTCGTGCCTGACGCACCACGTACGACCAACTCTACTGCCACGCCGAAGCCTCGCGGACACACGCAGCAGCAAGAAGGTATCACTCCTTGAGGGTGAGTCCGGCCTTACACCCGCGAGAAAGACCCACCCCACTCGCTATAAACCGGATAAGGCATGCCTCGCAGCATGCCTTACCGAGGCAGCGAAGGGAACGGACTGTAGGTGCTCGTGCCTAACACACCACGTGTGACCCGACTCTACACCCACGCCGAAGCCTCGTGGCCACACGCCGCAGCAAGAAGGTAATACTCTTCGAGGGTGAGTCTGGTCTTACACCCGCCAGAACGACCTACCCCACTCGCTATAAGCCTGATAGGGCATGCCTCGCAGCATGCCTTGCCGATGCAGCGAGGGGAACGGAGGTATATGCTGGAAGGGCATCGTTTCCCAAGTGGAATATTGAACGGAGGAATCTCAGAAGGGACAGGGAACTTGGCTAGAAATTGAAAGGGAGTCAGTTGGTTGGTAGAGAGACAGAGGCAAGGAAAGGGTGAGAGAGGCGGGAAGAGGACCTTTATAACGGGACTCGACGCGAGGGTGCGTGCGAGCAGGGGTCTGGAGGTCGGCGAGTTGATTCAATTGGTGACGTCTCAGATTCATTTTATTTCGCTTTGTTCGAAATGTTTGCCTTGTACCTGCTGTAAAAAACGAACAAAAATATGTCTGCGCGATATTCCAAGACCTGTCGAAATCTGAGGTTTAAATCGTCTTACGAACCGTTAACCTTTAACCCCATTTGGTCAGAGTTAAAGTTTGGAGAAATTGTCAGGCAAAGGACATTTCACATTATTTTGTGTTTGTGCGTACGATAACTTAGCTTTGACCAAATAAGCGAATGAAGTAGGGATTTCCTGCGGTCTTTTTCGGGGTCGCATAAGGAGACTAAGAGGATACTATGCGGGCAAGTCAAGTGTTTTTTCCTTGGTTATCCGGCGAGCTTAATACGACTGTTTTGGTCTCATTTCATGTTTGTTTCCTTCGTTATTGCTCGCACTATGCCAATATATATACCATTTACTGTCGGTCGTTTTTCTTTAGACTCCATAGTTTTGCTCAGAAAAGCGCTTAAAACTGGCACTCCTAGTCCCTGAACCCTACGCGTAGATCCTGAACTCTGAATACACAGACCGACAAAACGCGTTTTTTCTGTTGCGTTTGGTGCTGTTTAAATGTGTATCATTCTCATTTTGGGCGTGCCTGCTCGTTATATCATCCCGATTTAGGCTGAACAAAATCGCTTTTTAGGGGACCTATCATGCGAATAAGCGGTCGAATTACCGCCGCATACTCGTAGCGAATTTACTGCCTATGCGAGTGGTATACGAGAAAGCCCCAGTTGAGCGAAAATAGCTGCGACCTTATTGGGTCAAAGACTTACGATAAAGCCTCTCCTGGTGGACGAGCTGTTTGGAGGTGTTTTCGAATCATCTGTGATACGGTGTGACTACGAGGAGAAACGTGTGGCGTAGTTCAAGGGAGCTTATCGAAACCTAAAGCTGCACACACTGAACGTATGTCTATGGTGTTAATAATAAAAACAAGGGCATATTATAAAAATATGTCACGTGTATATCAATGTCTCACCCTACATTTGTACGTACAACATGTACTTGCAACGAACGGAGTGTCACGCGTATCATAGCGTGCGTGTGTTTTGGCTATTATCCGATGTTGGATATTCAAACCCCCTCTACATCCAACACAACCGGTGTTTCCTGCCAATGTCTCCCATAAATAGAGTGACGAGCTTTGTGGTCACAAGTTACGTAACCGAGACAGACGTTTTTTGTTGCAACTCTTACAAAATGTTCCCACGGCGCAACTGAAAGAACGCTGCGGAGAAAGGGTGCAGTCGAAGCCGCAGGGGGGGGCCTTGGGGGGTGCCAAAACACTCCGCGCATTAATCTCCATATTTTCATGCTAGCCCGCAAGCATCTTGCGGTTAATCGCTATCTGCCGCATCGCGAACGCGTATTTTCCGTAGTAGGCGGACTTGCTGCAACCAAGAAACGCCATCGTCTAGGCGGGGAGGGGGTGGGGCATTTACAGATCTACACATTTCTTCCCTGAAATCATGAAGCTCACAGAGTCTGGTAAGAATGTTCTACTGGTGTATTCTGAATTATGGACAGCTGACGCGTTCTGCAATAGAGAGGTACCACTTTTTTACTTCGACGATTTCAGAATGACGGGCTTCTTAAACCAAAACCGTCGGACTTTCAGTATTTTGTTGCAGAGGTTTTCGTGGGATATCTAGGCCGCGGGAGTTCATCGGCCACAAAACGCCTTAGTTTTTGTTCTCAAATCAGTTTTTTGAGAGAGATAAAGAGCCCTTCAAATCAAGAGCCCCAAAAACATACTGGAGCACCTCTACAGCGGCAGGCAGCTACTACTCATTACTCGGTAGGTCATAGCGTCACGGAGTCATCCCACGGTAGGGTTTGCACTTTGAGAGGTCAAACGTTCGTGACGGGTTAATCCTAAAGTGAGGGCGTACATGTTTGTATTACTCGTACCAATTTTTCGAGCGCATGTGTTTTAGGTCTAGCGGATAGAAATGTCTATTGGGTTTCGCGAACGACGCTCTTGGAAGGTATGCTTCGGGTGAGATATTGCGCTCCTCAAGTCAGGTGCTCAAAAACGAATTACTTCTCCCCTACCGTGGGATGACTCCACGTATAACTACTGCTTGTGCAGCTCGGCGAAAAATAACGGCATTATAGCATGCATACAGTAGGATATAGCATGGCGCCACGCGTCGTATCGTTAAAATACGCGAGTGGTGGCAACACAGCAAAGGGGGAAGTACACGTTATGCAGGGTCTTGTAGGGGCTTTAGTGCTTCCCAAGATTTGCATGCACTAATAGTGCAACCCAGCAGCAGTCGCATCGCATTATGTTCCCAGGCTTACACTTGAAAGAGCGTGTGGAGGAAAGGAATGTGTGCATGACCAAAGCAAGGCGCAATTCGGGAAGCTGCCGCCGGATGCTGTTGATATCGGTCAAAGATAGTCGATACCAGTACTCACGATTATCATGGCATCAACACTGGGTTGATCGTGTTGATTACTATCAACTACCTGGTAGTTAACGAGCTGCGAGCGCACACGCGCACCCCCCCCCCCCCCTTTGAGCTCACTCTGCATCTGCTCAACAACATCAGCCTCGGCGTTTGAGCGCAAGTCATCATTATTAGTGCAACCCGACCCGGCCAAATCAATCAACAGATAGTCCAATCAACTCCGAAAATTATGGAGGTGCATTCCTACTTGAGGAGCTCTACAGCAGTACGCGACGTATGTTGAGAGTCTGGTAGTTAAGAACATGAGGCTGAGAGTTTGCGAAATTAAACAATTTTACGGCTGACAATCTGTTCTGAGATCAAAGATGAAAAATTTAATTAGAAATCAGGAAGTCCCCGGGGTTCGACAGATAGTTAATTTGAAGTACGCACTAGAGCCTCAAAAAACACGATCCTGCCGAGACACCCCCCAAGGCCACATTGGGGTCTCAACCAAGTTGCTGTTCCCTCAAAACCGGCCTCGAAACGTCCTTTGTTTTCAAAGATTTAAGGATTATGTATCCAAGCGTTTCGGGCTTTTGCCAAGATGTATCCTGTACTCTTTTCAAGCATGTAAAGAGCAAATATAGAAGAACAATTTTATAACCGAATCAGTGCGTGCGGTGCCTGCTTGTTGCTTTCGCCGGTACACCAGAAGTCTGGAATGCATATGTACCGCATAACTTTGTATAGCATAGAAATTCCTCGACCCGCACCCATCGTGGCAAACGATCCACGGTGTTGACAGCCCGCGGTGATTAATATATTCCACGATGCTTTGAGGGACCTCACAGCACTTGCCGACTTGAAATCGTAAGGAGTTGCCGTTGACCGACGCTTTTTGCAACTCTAGCCACATGTCATCGACGACCCTCGCCGTGTTGATGACTTTAGTTCAAAGGGACCACCTGCTCTCTAGAATATACTTTTCAGGAGCGTGGAGTGGTAGTGACACTGGGGTGGTTTGTGGGCCTGATCTCTCCCAAGAGTCGGGAGCTGATGGAATATAGGTACTACCACCGTGTGCATCTTGAAGCTGACAACAGCCAGCGTAGGTCAGGCCAACTTCAAACTACCGGTAAAACATGTAGATCAAACCAACTTCAAATTTTGGAATGTCCTCGACGATGAGAAGGAACAACTGTGTTTTGGTTTCGAAATATGTCTAAACAAACACATACGACACTTCAGCTGTGAGATCGGGAATTTCGTCGAGACTCAACTTTGCGACCTGCGTGTAATGCTTCGATCGCGCGTGCATACGAGGGGGGGGTGGGGGCGTCCTCGTGGAGGATACAGGCCGGTGACTCCCCTACTAGTACCAGAGTTATCGCGATGATTAGTAATCGTTCGGCGCACGGAAACCGTATAATCCGCATTGAGGGGGAAAAAAGAAACTACTGCAGCATGCTGTGGCAGTCGAGATGATTTCGTCATGAGTAATTCTTTTACGGAGGTCTAAACCCTATTGTCAAATGTTTTGTTCAAACTGAGCTATCGTAGCGAGCTATCATGTTCGTAAACAGTACCTACTGAGACAGGAAATTGCTACCTGGTACATAAACTTCCTGTGTGCTTCTTGTTTATATTGCAGGCCCGCATAATTTGGGGCGTAACACGAATGCTCGTATATAGGATGCCTCCTGTCATGGTGTAGCTCGCGTTGTGTGCGTATCGCGGATGCTCGTACTTGCAACGCCTCCTGATCTTAGTATAAGAAAAAATGCCCTGGATACGGCCCCTCCTGACGTTAGTATATTGTGGAGCTCCTCATGTGAAAAACCTCAAGAAACAAATAGCGTTCCTTTGCGGTAGTGTGCGTCGCCTTACCACGGCTGGTGAATCGGCTTCGAATAGACATATGATAGCCGATCCTAACCCAAACATTGCGCACCCCGCTCCCGCTCCCGTCTCCACCTGTCCGTCCATGTGTGTGTCGTCGTGCTGCGCAAACGTTTTCTCTCTGGATGGGGTTGACGGCGCCGATTGAAAGCTGTTTTTCGTTGCAGGAATTGCGATGTTCCTTATCTACTATGCTTACTACAGCTTGTGGCCTGTGTTCGTGTCCAGCTCTTTATCGATTGTCTTCATGTTCTACCTTATCGGCCTGAAGATGTACCTCGAAAGAACCGCGTCGAAGAACGCCAGAACAGCAGTCGCCGATGGGCAAGGTCCGCAGGACTACAGCCCGGGCTCCGCCCTGCTTCCCGCCGACCGACTGGTGGGGCAGCAGGTACGGCTTGAAGAGGGCGCAGCCGCGGGCATGGAACGCTCAGATGGCTCGTGAGAGGAATCGATGCTATGGTGTTTACTTTGATCAGGCAGGCGGACAAAATCGCTGTAGAAAAGGGGGAACGCAAAATGTCCTATTGTTAGGTTTTTCCACGTATTCAAGAGACCCAGGATCGGAACAAGGTCAGCTGTGATGACTGCAATGGTTGTTGCTGCAATATTCCCACCGGCGACGACGACCCCTGGGATGCCTACGGGTTGCATCGTTTAGCGTTCATTTCCGTCGGGCAGGCGGACAAGAGGTCTGGAGACCAGGAAACGCCAAGCCTTCCGGGGCGGTCCTACCCGACGACCAAGCCGAAGGTACGGTAGAGGGGTCACTACTGGGGCTTTGTATGCGGTGGCTCGGGGTCACTAGCAGGGTCATCTCACGGTAGGGATTGCACTTTATGGGGTCAAACGTTCGTGACCGGTTGAGCTCCTGAAGCGAGGAACTACCGGTTGGTTAATCAATTTACGAGCGTATGTGTTTCAGGACTAGCAGATAGAAATATTGTTCGGGTTGCGCGAACGAAAATCTTAGAAGCCATGTTCCGGGTCATGTATGCGGCACCCCTCCCGTGAGATGGATCTGGGGGCTTTGTTGGCGGCGGCTTCAGGTCACTCGCGCGGGCGACCTCGTTGTTCATTTGCGGGCTTACCACCTGTCCATTTATTTAGTGCATTTCGATCAGTAAAGAGTGAGTTGGAGCGGATGTGACCGAAGTGAAGCGTTACCCGGTCGATAGTAGGGTTACTACAAGGGGGGGGGGGGCGGTCTTATTGAGGGTCATTTCGTTTAGACAGCTCAGATCCACTTGCTGCGACAATGGGTACCCTGATTGTCCGTGGTCTGCCGGTTTCGCAAAACCATACACGGCCATGCAATCATTTGTTGTGACTAACCATCCGAATCGTGCGCAGTCAAGGTTTGAGAGATGTAGATACTCTAACCTCCCCTTGCAGTAGTAGTAGCCTTAGTCTAACGATGAGTCCACTCGTAGCGGTACGTCTGGCTTCTTCAAAAAATGTGGGAGGCATGTTTTGTTTGTGAGCGAATGAGGACGCGTGGAACGATCGTGGTAGTGTTTCTTTTGGCCAATTGTGTTCTGGTGAATGACAGTGGCTCAACATCAAAATGGCAGAAAGCCATGATTTTGTTTGCAATACATGTTGCCTTTATATCTGGGGCCAGGAGCTTTACACTTCGGGTTGCTCTTCCATTTGACCCAAACTCATTTTTGGGGATGATGTATCGAGCTCCTCAAGTAAAGATCCTCAGGAAACAAAGGTGCACGTCTACAAGAGCAGGTGTCTGAGCGGCAATTTAGCGCTGTGCGGGATGTTTAGTAGGTGTTTCTATACGGGATGAAGGACCCTAGCATATGGTCATAACTCGGAGCTCCTTGTGACGGGGTAGGGCTGACGCAAATAACACCGCATATTGTACGGTTCTTGCATTCGCAACTCGCGTGTGACGGTTTTGTCGGCATGCATGTGATGCTTACGAATAACAACCCCGACGCACGTTCGTATCTGCATTAATGGTTAAAACGGTCATTTGAGTAACGCGTTTTTCATTGTGGCTCGGCATTGGGCGTCCTGTGGACCATATTAACCCAGGAGGTACTGTTGGGAGTCAGTCAAGTACATATCATGCTTCGAAGCATGCAATGAATCCACGATTTGTTTTTTTAAGCTTGCACGAAATGAGCCTCTAATCGACACACCTCTTTTTATTTTTCGATCACAAAATTGAACGTGTCGTTTTACTAGATGTTTTTTTACATGGGCGAATTCCCATCACCTGCGATGTCGACGTTTATGGGTCTAATCACTTTCAATCGCTCAATGTGTACTTGTTGGCGAAGTATTGCAGTTGCATTGGTCGAGGGTGAAACATCTATTAGAAGCTCAGCGAGGTGGGATTTGTGGCTAGAAATGTGTGGTTACACGAAGGAATACTGTAGTCGGTGCGTTGGTTTCCTTCCGCGGCACAAAATATATATCTGTCGATCAAGCCCAGTAAACTGACAACACCGATGACTCTAGGGAAAATGAGACGTTCTGACTACCCACCACTCTGTGTGCATATTGCATTAACACCGGACGACTCCTACTCATTTTGGTGTTGACATCGTTCACAAACGCCTCGGCATCGTAAAGTGAAATTGCTAGGCACACACCAATACCACAACCAACGGGTTTTCAACCCCAACGTGCAGAACTCATCCCCCTTTTCCCTTCATTTGCGATACGATCAAAGTTGCAATTTTTGGCGATTTATTGTTTCCTGAATGACGCGGATATTCAACCAAACAATTTCGCAAGGTCGTTCGTGTGAATTGCGATATTGTTTTGGACGTGCGTACGATGATCCATGGGATTGTTCGTCGGTTTGCTCTTTTACGCTTGGCTTGGTACACGTTTGTGTTTTGATGAGGCATATATTTCCTCATATGACAAGCCCCAGACGAAACAATTTCACCTTACCTCTATGGTAGAGCATGCGTTACACCCGTTAAGCCCAAAACCAGAAGACACACCCCCTCGGTCGATATTCGAAGCCGATTTTGTCTACAACGGAGAGAGTGGAAACCAGGCAAATGCTTGGAGCTTCGGCGTCTTTCGCGCGACGGAGGCAAACCGTTGCGGAATGTTCGCGAATGTATCACCGAATCCCACCCCACCAAGTGCCTTCAGATGCCCAAAGCATTGCTTTCGCGATACACGCGTGAATTTCACCTAAGCATCGCTTGACCACGTGCTTTCAAACGACCTTGAACCCTTTTACATCTACGGCGTGCCAAACAATGCAGCACGTAAATAAAACTAGCGTTCGGCGAGAAAGACCTTCCCAACACCCTGTTTTTGCGTGAAACGGGTGTCCCGCCGCATGCAATCCGCTTTCCAGCGCCTGTTGCGAAAATCAGTATTTTCCACCGAAATGTTGCGATATCGTCACAGCCCAACCACCTTCGGCAAACCACCCCCCCAAGTTTGTTTTGCCTGAGGCGAAACGGACAAAATACAAGTGTTTCTTACTTGCGACCACACGCCCGCTTATTCTATTTTGCCTGCGGCGAGCGACAGGGCAGCCCCTCAAGTCTAGATGTACGGCAAGCCCTACATCGTATCTGGCGGATGTTGCCCTAACTAAAATGTAACCGACAAAGTGCGCCAGACCACCGCCGCACCGCCTTAGGATAACCGTGGTGTACACAATGCACATCTTTATCTGTTTTGGTCGCGCGAAACATCAGCGAAACCAACCCAAACTAAACTCCGTAGTGGAGTCATCCCACGGTAGGGGTTGCACGTTTTGGGGTCAAACTTTCCTGACCAGTTGAGCTCCTGAAGTGAGGAACAACCAGTTGATATGCTCATTGTACGAGTGCATTTGTTTTAAGTCTAGCGGATAGAATAGTTGATCGGGTTGCGAGAACAAATATCTTAGAAGTCATGTTTCGGGTGAGATATTAAGCTCCTGATGTCAAGAGCACAGAAACGTATTGCTGCACCCCTACCGTCGGATGACGCAGTGACTCTTAAATACTGGGGTTTTGGTGAGGTATAGACCTCCATTACTAAGCAACCTCAGAATGTTAATGGTGCCCGTTTACCCTAAACCGCGTCATGGATATTTACCGAAAAACTGCTATAGTAGTAAACGCCTCGCCCGGAGAAACGCCCCGAGACCCTGGTTTAGGCGAAAACGAGCACTAGCCGGATTAACCGCCCCCACTTTTTCGAAAACGAGCGAAACGCCCTGGGAACAGAATATAAGCTCCCCCCTTTCAAACGACTGAGGTGCACGCCCCAGGCAGAGCTGGCGCGATGTTTGATCGGAAGGAAAAACGCTGTCCCCGACGAGGCCAAGAGGAAAGTTAAATAAGACCTCGATATATGGGCAGGTTGATTTGTTGCGCAACAGCATAACATGTCATTTGCAGACGAGAACAGATAACTAGCTACGCATAACCATCAGCTTTCAAGGCATTCGGCCAGGAGGTCTTGCACGGCAAAGAGGAGGGGTTGCGCGTAGAGGGAGTCGCGCAGGGACGGGAGGCGAGCAGAGCGATTGGGCGGGGGCATAGGGGGCGTGGCGGGGGCAGGGTAGGGATTGGGTAAGGTGGGACGCGTTCTACGATAGAGGTAGAATTTTTGGCGTTTTTATTTTCTGGATGACGGGGCTCCTTAACCCAAAATCATCGGAATGTCATACTATTTTGAAAATAAGTTTATTTGCATAGATGGGTCAAGGGTTTTCTGATCGGATTGCGCTTTCCGTTTTCTGAAAATCGGTTTTTGGGTGAGGTAAAGAGCTCAAATAAGGGGGTTTCAGAAACAATATGCTGCACCTCTGCCGTAGAATGCGTCAGGGGTCGGGCGGGGGG
>JBBMKB010087218.1:0-11702 GCA_037833945.1 Alaria marginata
GGTGGATCTCCAGGCCCCAGCCCACACCTCTAACACACGAACCGCCGGATCAACGATCCCCACACCCGTCGTCTGACTAACGATCACCTCCGGTCAACGATCCCCACTGCCCCAATTCCTCAACGATGTCCCTCGAGGCCGTTTGTCTACAATGGTTATATCTTGGTTGATTTCCCACAAAAACGGTTATATAATTGTTCGCTGTACTTCACAATGTTAAGACCTTGTTTAATTGGTGAAGCTGTTCTGTCGGTTGGAGTAACATTTGTTTTGGTTGGTTCTCTCTTGAAGGCCTTCTGAACGATTGGACTTTTTAGTTCGTCTAGATTGACCAATGTTGTATGCCACACGGACGTATGTCTTGGGTCCGTTTTTGCGCCGAATTCCGCGGGTTACAACTGATTTTGCATATATAAATTTTAATCCAACCGTTATTGTCTCATGTTCTTGTACACGTCTTTCCCAAGGTTCACGATCGCGCATGCTTTACGGCAACATGTGACACCATGCACCAGCATCCAATCGAGATCGGGTCACAGTTTATTCTATGTGGCGTGTGTTACTTTCGTCACACCCACCGCGTTCTTTTTCGGTTTCAGTTACCACACCCGCACCGCTCTGGCCGGTGAAGAAGCGTTTTTGTTATCGTCTTTCTTCATGAAAGACAAGGGGAGTATTTTCACGTTTTATAACCTGGATGTCGCCATTTTACGCCGCGCGTTACTACCTAAATTTGCCTGGTATAAAATATACCAGGGGACTACAAGTTGCCTCTCCGCCCCACTGGCGGAGTAGCAATTGTTTGTATGCAAGAGACCGCCCGAACGAACTTCGAAGGGTTATGATATTGTTTACAGAGGAAGGGACGTCGACACCGACGCCAGCGGACACATGGACCCAGACATTGCGTGCCATACGCAATTTTATGCAACCTTACAATATACACACAAAACCAGGTGAGTAAAGACACCTTTATACGTAGGTACCAGTTTCCCCTTCGGAGCGGCAGTAGATGGATACGGACACAAACGACTGCACAAGTAAAACCAGTGCGAAATTCAGTTTCGGGTACAACATCTAGTACGCAACTTAGAACTACTAGAATGCTGGCCCAGGTTTGGACGTTTTTTTTTTAATCGTTGCCCATTTTCTGTGCAAGGGGGGGTAGCACAGGGTGACCGAAGAAATATGTTATAATCCTATTTTCGTAGCTGTCATATATTTTCCGTCTTAATGGGCAACTCTTCTAGGAGCTATACCGAAAACCAGAACCCAGGGTGTTTTAGAGAGACACGGAAAAGAGAACCCAGGGTTTCTAGAGGGACTGAACAAGACTTTTTGTATGGTCAGATCCGATTAGCGACACTCTTAAGGATTGACCAAAAACAGAAATCTCCTCAAAATGTTCTGTAATTCGATCAGTAGCCGCCTCGCCAGACGGAACGAGGCACCAGTTCTGTCGGGTCCCAGAGCTGGCCGAGACTGATATTCTGAACCCGGCGCAGGAGGTATAACGTGGCGGGCCTACAGCTGTCCGCATTTGGAACGAGCTACCTATTTGTGGAATCTGCAGATGGTCGTACCCAAATAGCCAAGGTGTTAGACGGCACACCCCTTGCGTTTAACAGTGCATTGGGTACCAGGTACAAAATAAGCTTTTCGATATCTTCCTTGTTTTACGTATATCTATTTGGTTTCAGTTATACCCTTGCAAGATAGTTTAAGTAAGGATGGTAAACGGTCATTTCCAGGAGATATATTTTCCTGATTTCCGGAACGCCACACTCAAGACACGGTGTTCAAATTTAGACGCGATCCATCGTCGGGATAGGCTAAACGATCATCGTACAGCATTTTTTATCATACAAAACGTTTGGATGATAAATTCTCGTTTTTCATGGTGCCGAAACAAAAAAAGGTTTTTCAGCCTTACTGTGCAAACGACCATTTTCATTTTATTTATTTTTTCATTTTCAACAAACCTCATTCAATATTCAAGGCACTATCTTCAAATTAAAACGCGAGAGATTGCGGGGATAGGCTTAACGATCATCATCCAACAAGTTTGGGTTAAAAATATTCCTGGAAACCAACTTTTTATTTCGGCATCATCAAAGAGGAATATTTTTCACACAGATATACTGTGTGATGATCGTTTAGCCTATCCCCTTCATCTCCTGCTTTTGAATTTTGAATGTCATTTCTTCGATGTGGTTTTCAGGAAAACTGGAAAACGAATGTACTGAAACTAGAGGTTCGTTATCTTTACCGAATTCTGCCTTCCAAGGGTGTAGCTAAAACAAAATACATTGAAAAAAAGTAACGCAACGCTAAGTTTCATGTTTACTCAAGGCACCGTTCAGACCCGAACAGTGTGCATTCTGATGTTTTAGTCATTTCAGTACAGCCATGAATAGGTGCCACTAAAAAAACGAGGCCCTTTTTAATTGTGAACTACTACGACGTGTCAGTTTCGCTGCACCATCCCGCACCACCCGTACATACCATACTTTCGTCGTATCTCTCACATATCATCCCGGCATAAGTGCGTACATTCTCGGTTTTGCTGTTAGTACTGTATTACTCGTCCTATTTGAGCATCCCAGTACTTCTTGTGGCTGCTGTAATCTGTACCGTTTCACGAACTTCGCGTTCCCATCCCATATACCCCTTGCATATTCTAGCTATAGAAAATAACATTTATCATAATGCATATTTTAATCCTACTGTAGTATCAAGGTGCGGGTCTGCTAGGATCGCCTGCATGTTACCTACGTGTGCTTTACCCCGTTCCTATTACTTTTGCTATGTGCGCATCCCAAGTGCTGTATTTTGAGATATCTGCGCCATGGTATGTATACTGGTCTACAATCGGTGATTCAGCTTGTCCCCACATCCGTTTGAATGCTACCGGGTTCTCCTTATCTTCGTTGCATACAACAAACGCGCATTGTTTTACGTTCGCCGTCACTATTACTTTTGCTATGTGTGCACCCCCAATGCAGTATTTTGAGATCTCTACACCAAGTTATGCATACTGGTTGGTAATTCATCTTCTCCACACATCCGTTTGAATGATACCGGGTTCTCCCTATCTTCGTTGCATACAACAACCGCGCATTTCTTTACGGTAGCCGTCACTCTACAAATTATACTAGTGTGTTATAATGCCTTCGCATTTTGTTTTTGTAGTATTTCGGGTGTTTCAGATATCTACTCTTAAACGTCAGCAAACATCCATCCCGACACCGTATCTTCCCCCACAGTGATTATCTGCTTTGCTGGTTCGACTTTTACTATCATGTCATTAATACAAACCTTAAACATATTGGGTGATAACGTACATCCCTGTGCCACTCTTTGTGGTACATCCCTGTGCCACTCTTGGTGGAGTGTCAACATTGTTCGACATTTCCTCGTCCAGCATCACAGCACTTCTCGCACATTCCGTCATATTTGTCATCATTATCCACATCGTTCCCTCCCAATTTCACATAACTTTTTCCACAACCCGTTCCTCCATACTGTGTCCGAGGCCTTTTGAACATCTAGAAAGAAGCAGTAAGTTGCTAGTCCCCCGTTTTTGTTACCTTGATTAATCTTACCTAGTGTGTACGCATGGTCTACGCAGCTAGGGGTTGGCCTAAACCCTACGTGCCCTTGGCTTATTTTTTCTTCCTTCTCCGTAATTGTTCCTACTCTGTCGTTCGAAACCTGGCAGAACTTCTTTTCTACGGTGCTTAGTAGCGTTGTGCCTCGATAGTTACCCGGGTCAGCCTTATCTCCTTTTCGAATAAATTAACAACTAGTCCTTCTCTCCACCTCTTTGGTGCATACCCGTTTTTCCAAGTCCAATTATACAGCACAACAACCAATCATGGTAGTCATTTCTTCTCCCCGGTACTGCATACATATATTGACTGTTTGATCTGCCCCTACTGCCTTACTATTCTTAAGTTTAGCTACGCACTTCTTCACTCCTTCCTTCGTGAAGTCTCTCTGCAATCTTTCGAAACCGCTGCCTTCCCTTCCAATGCATCTAAATTCGCCTTTGCCCAAGCTTTGATTTCCTTCTCGAAATCGGCTTTGAAGCTGTCAGTAGTTGTAGGTATTCCTAGTTTACGGTAGTGCTCGACTAGAACTTCCATCTCCCCCTTCAAACTACTAACCGTCTAACCGTTCTGTGCTCCCACCGTGGATATGCCCGTGTCTGCATCTACTTCTTGTTTGCTCAGTATCACGTTTATCCCTTCCCACATCTTCTTCATGCCGCCATCGAAGTCTTCACTTGTTTTGCTACCCACGTGTATCCATTACCTTCTTCTTATTATCCACCATGCATTTCTTTTCTTTCTAGCTAAATCATACTCCTCCCATCCTTCCGTTGTTTTACTTGGTGTATTATTTGTGTGTGCCTCTCTTCTTCCTCTTATAGCCTCGTTTACTTCCTCACCTCACCATGCTACTGCTCTTCTGCATACTATCAATCTCCTCCTCATGACTTTACTTGCTGTGGTCTATAGTAATTGCTCACATCCTTCTTAAGTTCTGCCTCCTGCACAAATCTTTTATATCTCGTTCTTTATTGTATCAATGGTTTTCAAGAGATCGTGAAATTTCTCTGTATTTTTGACCATCTACCCTTGAACCTTTTGCTTTGTGTCGTTTACATGTAGTTCATCTGTTCTCCGACTGTACAGTTTCCTACCACGCCTATGTTTGATAACTCTTGTCTGTAGACGCTCTGTCCATACTATGCAGTGATCCGTAGTTCCTACGTCCGCTGCTCATACCTGTACGTCCGTTTTCTCTCTGATTCATTTTTCTAGCACTATAAAGTCAAGAACGGAACCTTCTCCCTTTAGCTTTGTCTGTTTGCTCCACGTCACTGTTCTTCTCTGCTACTCCCTTCGAACGACTTGCTGTTTCCTGTCCCCCCTTCCCTCCGTTTACCCTATTAATAGGACTACGCATTATGGCCGATGTTCCATTAGCTACACACACTCTCCATCATAGTCTTCTCACGCATACCGATAGTTTTCTGTTCCTTTTTTCAGCCACTTCTTGCTCGCTCTCTGTTTTATAGTGAATTGGAAATGCTCTTTCTCTCTTTCTACATTTTATTTTACAAAGCAGTACAGTACTACCTCATCGCACTTCTTCTTGAACTCAATTCTCGACATGTCACTATGAACTTCAAACATCAGCACTACTAGCTATTTACCCTATCAAACATTATTTTCCCATCCACCGTTTCTCACTGTCTCTTTGCCCTAATCTCTTCCGAGAAAATATCCAGCGTGTTCGTGCTCATATTATTCTTGGGAATTGCTCCACGTTCCTGGGAATTCCCAATCCAAGTTAACCATCTCACGATAGTGGTGCAGTAATGCGTTTCTGAGCTCCTGGCATGAAGAGCTCACCATCTAACTCGAAACATTACCTCCAAGCCTTTGGTTCGCGTAACCCGGTCAACGTTTCTGTCCGCTATTCCTAAAGCAAAATGCGCTCGTCAAATGATCATACCAACCGTTAGTTCCTCAATTCAGCAGCTCAACCGAACAGGAACGTTTGACACAAAAAACTGAAACCCCGACCGTGGGATGACTCTAGTTCTTGTTAGGGGTTTGGTGTCTGTCAATGTTTTTGGTGGCTCACCGACACTAAATAATGTCTCCAACGCGGGCTCGTAGCCTGGAGTCAAGTTCGACACCATCAACACAAGTACCCCACGTTTGTGCTAGGCGATCTGCATGGTAACTTTCCCGATGTCCCACGATAGTGTATTTTATCTTCTTGCCCTAGCAACAGATGTACGACGTGCAGATAGTTATAACGTGGGAAGTTTGGCCCTCCGGAAATATCACAGGGACGATGCTGGATAACGCCGTATGCACGCCCCTATTCATGCAAGAAGCAACTCCTCATGATCACGGGTGACTGACCAAAACCGCATGCCACTAAACACCATCGCGCCTCACCGTAAAGGCTCCAGCACACAACAACTGCACCGCGGTGCGGCTTTGCACCTTTTTGTCGTGGGGGTGGTAAGCGTGACAGCAATTAAAGCAGATCATTTTGTTGCTGCGCGCATTTAAGAGGTGTACTTCGGACTGTCAAACACGATAACAACGCCCGCCAACGTACCGCGTGAGCACTCGCCGGTTAATGTTTTATTTTCCCCTAGAACGCAAATGTTGACGCGGCCGCATTGACTAGCCGCATTTGTGAGAGCTAGGTTTTGTCGTAGTGAGCCTTGCCTCCTCTCCCTGCGTTGGCCTGGCTCAGTGGAAAATCCTTTAATGCCCTTTCAGCAAGTCCAAGACTCGACTCGAGATTGATTTCAGGGGGCACCTCGAGGCGTTTCCCGAAGATGTCGGGTGATTCGTCGGGATACGCAAATACCGATTCCAGATATTAAAGCTCCCATGCCTCTACCGCATCCGGGGTCGCACGAGCAACATCTTCTTGAAATGCTGCATCATGAACAACAGGCTACAAAGCTTCGTCGCCGTCGAGCTCCTCGAGTTTGGCATGAACTACGCCGAATGGGATGGCGGCATCGATAGCTGGCGCGAACAGCTGTAGCCACCAACACCTTCACCGCTCTGAGACAGCGGAGAATATCGAGCAATAGTCCGACTTCTTCTTGTTGGGGTAAAAGTTGCTAAATAATTTTTATTTTAAGAATCGGGAAGGAACTATCACGTGGAAGAGGTCTTAACGGAATGATCCGCATTTTGCATCACCAGGACATATTATTCCGCGTGGATCAGAAGAGAGACACGCAATGGTACAAACCACGGCACTTACCGCTGGCACCAGTACGCGGCAAGACCGGTGGGATTGAGGGGGGAGGGGAGTGCAGGGGTGGGGGGGGCGTCATGCACAAAAAACCCAAGGCTGGACTGCCTCGCCTACGTCTGTGCATCCCCTTCTACCATCTCTGTCTAGTGCCCGTTTATGTGTCTGCTTTTACACTGTTCCCACATACCATTGTTTGTTATTTGGGTTGGTTTTCGATTCGTCTCGGCCCTTGCGTTAGCGTGTGTGCGTATTCATAGCGCTTGTTGGTTGCATTCTTTATTTTTGGTTTGACTCGCCACACCCGCTTTCGGCGAGGTTACGCATTCACATGCCCATACGACGCGTTTTTTGGCTGGCTTAGACTGGACGCATGCGTTTTCGGGTATAGCTCTGTTTGGTTTGCCTTTGCCTCACCACACACCTCTTGCTGGTGTGTCTGCGCAACTTACATACATGTTGCCTTTCATCCTTTGGTTTCCTCCTCTCTTTATTTATGTACTCGTGCTCTATTCGGATATTGGTGTACGTTATTGATCATGGTTGGTGGTAAGCGATGTCCTGGGGGCTAATATCTGATGTCCCTTTAGCAATTTCGCTGATGTGCGACTCGCTTCAGCTTTGATATTATACTTGAAGTACGTGTATCACGTTTGGCTACATTATGTTCATCCCTTGTACCAAGACAAGCCGCAGTTACAGCGTAGAGACACGGAATAGGTGGCCGACTACGGCAGGCTTAAAGTTTCACTCTGTTTTTTCGTTTTGTTGTCGATTTGGGTCCATCTACCTGGCCGGGTGCGCAGCAATGCTGACCCCGGGCTCCTACTAAGGTCAGGTTAGTAGGCGTGTATTTGTTCTCGCCGAGCCGCGAGGCATAGCAAGTTGCTTGGTTATCCGAACGGCCCCTGACGACATTGGAAATGTTTCATACCCTTTACGGTGCACACCCGAACCCATTGCAAACGTCGTGTAACTACGTTTCATTAGGTTTACCGGTAACGTCGTGACATCCAAACCCAAAAAAGCAACAGAGTGCGCAAACGATTCTGATGCAAAACACATATACTGTGCGCTGTATGCAAGTGGGTTTGGTACTCAAACTTGCAATGCTGTACGCAGCAAGTGGTGTCTGGGACACGGTGTTGCACGTTGGGGCTGAAGTGTGGTAGTATTAGTCGTGCGAAACCATGAGCAATTCCGTGTTGCGGTGGCATCGTGTTAGGCATGAAATAATGTGAAGAAGACGTGTCAAGCCGTTTAGGCGAGCCCTTCAGAAACTGTAACGCGTTCAACACTGACATCAACACGCGTGATCCACGAACAATGAGACGATAACTTGGCCCGATGGATAGGAGGATTGGCTTGGATTATGAGCTTTTGCTGGGACACACAGCAGGGGTACCTGTCATGATTACCCCCCCACCCCCCTCGTCTCGTAAGTCAACCCTCTCTTTCTCTCTCCTTCCCCCCCTTGCCGACTACTATCGGTCGTTCGCATGAACAACATATTTTAGGAGTTGTAGCTTTGAACACGAAGGCGGGTCTTCGCACGACAACAAAAATAGACATCCTTGCGGTGGGTATGACCATTCAAAAAGGAAGCATCCGCTACGGCTGCAGCAATCGGCTCGCCTGTCGCGACACACAGTACAAAATCACTCAAAACATCACGCAGGCTTGGTTATTCTAGAGTCAAACCGTAACAAGAGCTTATGTTCGCAGATCATCACGCACAATACTCTACCATGCGAACAGTAACCTACAGCCAACATTAAACGGTGCCGTAGACGTGAACTTCCCTTTTGTCTAGACCTGAGGCCATCCACGAACAAAGTCCCCGTCGTCCCTGCGGCATGACGACGCGTCTTCCTTCATGATGAAAACCATGTTTTCCCATCAGGGCTTTTGCCAGACAGCTACCATGCGATGAACACGAAAAAGGCTCTGAAAGAGCACGCTGATTAACGAAAAAGCAAGTCAACACGAAATATTTTGCTCATCGCAGTATCAGTGCACATATTACCCGCATGAATGTACCGTCTGCGGTTCACTATTCTGTATCACTCGCAAACGAAGTTGTACCAGGGCACTGCTTGGGGTAACTTACGTAAAGACGAGAGAAAGAACGAAAACCAGAACGAATGCACAACGGAGGAAGCAAAATTACCAAAACTATGCTTGCGATCAGGGCGCAGGCCGTGTCCCAAGCGCAGAAGGTTCCTGTTTTCTGGCATTCCTTTGTCCGGTGGGCTAAGCATAACGACGACCACAGCGAACGGACAGGAAGATCGCAACATCGAAAACCGGCAAATCAAAGACGCATTTGAACACATTGCATACTAAATACGGTCCAACAAAATGCACCATGATTCAAAACAACAAGAGACACACATTAGAGTATGGCCTTCCGCGCAACGGACATATACTGCCCAGGTCTTACTTAACCAAGACCGACACCAGGCACACAACGCGCCCGTTAGTATAAATCCGACAATGACATAGCACCAGATCCTATATGACAGATACACCATGCCAACAGATATATCATACAACGATGTGTCCGTCCGCGCCACCCTCATCAAATAAATCAGACGAAAAACTTATATCCCCGCTCTGCTTAAATACAACATCTTGCGTTTCCTGGCGTTCATCATCCACGTTGGTCACGTCGTGGGCCCGCACGTAGCTGTCACCGCTGCCCCTGATGATGCCGGCCCAACTCCCGTCCTCGTCCATTCCACCACCACCCGCGCAGCGGCCCTGTCCTTCGTCGAAGCCCTTGCAGGGACCCCCTCCCCCCAGCAAAGCCATCCCCGCTGCTGCCGCCACCACCACCATCGCTGTTGTCCCCACCACCCATTCGGCTTACATCGGTGTCGCTGCCGACCAACTCATTATTGCCGCGGACTCCGCACTCGCGCAAAATTGACTTATCACCACATCCACGGATGGCACCGCCCTTCGAACCGCCGACGTTGGGGTCGTAGCCACCCCCCCCCCCCCTCGTTGCCTGCTACTCGACCCCCACCGCCTCCAGAAGCCGAGCCACGCTCTACACAGCTAGCGCCGACACTACTGTGTGAAGCATGGCTGGGTACGGGGGGCATCTGAATCAGCTTCCTGTGCTTCGCACTGATCGAGAGGACTCCGTCCTCGTCTTTTTCCTCGTTGTGCGATGTATCAACCCTGCGATATCGTGCCTTGTAACGCACAGAGCAGGGGGGATATTTGTATGGTCGTGTATAATGAGCAGGGGGGATATTGATTGTGCTCAGGAACACGACATTTAAGATCCATCGTATATTGATGAGTTCTATGCTGGAGAGGGATTCCGGTAGAGGGATGTTGGGATATTGGGATAATGTGCGAAGATGCCAATGTTACTCGTGTTGTAGGTCCTTATGAGACCGAATCAGCTCGAAAGCCTGGGAATAATATCTATAAAGAGTCATAAGACCATAGACCCTGGCATTCCTACAATGCCGGGACGGAGCATGTCGGGTTTTCACCGACCAGGCAGACATTGCGTGCACCAAGCCCGAAGCGCCGTGAGGTGTTCGGCGAGTCACATGAGGGGTGACCTGCATCTGGGACAGTGGGGATCGTTGATCCGGCGTGATCGTTGGCCAGACGACGGGTGTGGGCATCGTTGATCCTGCCGTTCATGTGTGGGTGTCCGCCTTCAAATATTCCCAGTCGTTATGCGGGAAGCGGACGCGCCACTAAGGCGAACAAAAGTCGTCGACCTGCCCAGCCGGACTACCTCGCCCTTTGCCGTCGTCGCACGACTTGGCGACCTTTGTCCCGATCGGGAACCTCCTCAACGCCTCTCACCTACTCAGCGAGGGACACTTCTTTACTGACCTTCCATTCAGAGCAGATGGCCGACTCCGATCTCTGCCCCTCCCGTACAAGGTCCAACAACCGTGAAATGTGTCCAGCTGCAGCGGAGTAAAGCTGTTGAGCGCCTCAGCTTCCGAGACCGGATTCGACTCCACCCCGTCCTTGTACCTGCCCCGGTACTCCCATCACGCAACTCCTGCAGGGCTGACCACCCGCCTCCTGTCCAGCATTGTGTATATTGCAGCCACCGTGGCTGAGTACCCCCCAAGCCCCAGGACCACCCCCCATGCCATTTGCGCGAACTCGTCCTCTATGGGATGTATGTATGACGCCCTCGTGTGGAAAGGTTTAAATGATGCGGTGAAAACCGTCCTGGATCGCAACACCCGGCCCTCCATCTCGATAACAGTGCTCAAGCCCTCAACCACCACTTTCACCACCTTTCACGGGCCCGTCCACGTTTTGTGAACCAGCTTCGGTCCCATCCCCGGCCGGTGAAGCGAGCAATCTCTCTCTCGGGGCGAGGACAAGGTCCCCCCATCGCGACGCGCGTGCTGGGCGACAGTTTCAGAATCGCGGCGTTGTGGCGCTGACGCGCCATCTCCTTTTCTACGTGCATCTTCTTCAGTGCGTCCCGGACTTTGCGCAAGTTGTGTCGCGTCCCTTCGATAAAGTTATCGAGGCCTCCTGTCGCTGCTGTGTGATTAATCTGAGGTACTAACATGTCAACGGACGTACGTGTTCTGCGACCGACCAGGATTTGGAAGGGGTTTTGCGGACGGCGGGGCCGGGTCTCGCCTGGTTCGTTTTATCCAGCGTGCCGCGTCTACATACTCGTCCTATCGAGGTTGGCCATGCCTTACATCGTTCCGACAGCACATCATACCTCCACGCACCCGCTCGTTCTACACCCCGTTGGCCTATTGGGTGATCGACCGGGGCGAAATCTATATGCACCTCGAGCCAACGATAAAGAAACTTGCCACTTTAGCGGTGGAAAGCTTTGGGCGTCTCGGGGTAGAGGGCAGCAAATTCATCGACCAGCTTGCAGC
>JBBMKB010087229.1:0-11697 GCA_037833945.1 Alaria marginata
GCTCTTGCACTGAGGTTGGTCATTATGTCTTGATTCTGTGTCCTCGTCTTTGGTTATGCCTCGCTGTGTGGTAGCCTATGACCCAGGTCTCCCACACCTACCAACTCCTAGAGAACCATGCATGTGTTGCCTAACAATGACCTAAAGACCTCAAGCCGGTAGTCTGGATCCGTTTCATACAGGTCGCGTTAGTTCTTGTGAGTTTCCGCTGTGCTAGTTACACATATACATGCCTGTGATAACTTTGCTAATACAACAAGTTTAGTGTCAAGTTGTTCATAACTCCTCTCCCCTACGCGACTAAACTATACTCAAAAACAGGTTCCCTCGTATGCCTTGATTTGTCTAATGCAACGTAGCGTTTCTATTGGAATATGCACTCTGCAGTCCACTGGAACCGCTTTTGTCTCCCTCCAATACTGGTTACACCCTATCAATGCGCAGATTGATTATGGACCGAGGTAGCCCTTGGGGAAAATGTCCTGTTGACCCTGGTGGCATCTAGAAGGGTTGGCCAATATCTTGAAAGAGGAAATCTCGTACATCGTTAAAAATGCCCGGCCGGAGTATCACGCAACTTCTAAAGATGAGTACTGAGCACGAATCTGATCAAACTCATAGCTGACGTACATATTTGAAATACGTTTATCAAATGTTGATCGAGGAATTTACAACATGTGTTCTAAAATGTCGCGGCACGAATGAATGAATACACGGCAACGACACATATTATTCTCACATTCCAATGCTCGGCAAGTTTTAAATTAGCTACGACTACACGTGGGGCCATACCAGATGCGACGTCTTCCACGATTGATAGTTGCGAAAAACGAAAAACATTGTTGTCCTACCCTATATTAAGCGAGTTTATAAGAGTCATCCCACGGTAGGGGTGCAGCCATAAGTTTCTGAGCTCCTGGCATGAGGAGCTGAATATCTCCTCTGTAACATGACTTCCAAGAATTTCGTTCGCGCAACGCGATCAACATTTCTATCCGCTAGTGCTAACACAAGTGCACTCGTAAAATGGCCATACCAACAGGTAGTTCCTCACTTCTAGTGCTCAACCGGTCAGGAATGTTTGACCCAAAAACGTGCAACCCCTACCGTGGGATGACACATAACTTGAACCTGAAACATCGATGTATTCCAGAGTATATATAGCTTTAGCCCATTACCGGCACGTTAAAACATAAACCAGTACCAGGCATGTTGTAGGATTGTTTAGCGAGCAGAGTCAGTGCGGCATAGAACTGGAACCAAATTACTGTAACGTAGGAGCGTCACGTAGATAGCGCGGTAGACTGCTGCCCGAGATTGCTTGCGGGTAGTAGTAGGCGAAATAAATGTCAAGCAATACGAAGCATATCCGTCGGAAATTTGTATAAACGGCGAAAATGTTGGGAACAACCTTTTGGCCAAGACAACATGCAGAATCTAGCACTTGATTGCACAGCAGCACATAGCTGCCTCCTATCACCAAATTGGATAGAAGATTCGTACGTGATGTCGTTTTGGAAGCGTCTATTTGACGCTCTGAAACAGCTGCCAGGTACATAATGTTTGGGGTATTTCCTTCCGGCCGATGAAGTCAACCCTGAATAGACCGAACGTACGCGACTGTTCATTTCGAACGCTTCTATGCACTTTGGCGCAAGCGGGGGCGTGCTGGGCGAAAACCACAATCAATCCACGGTATCCGCAAACTGCGTTTTTGGAAATGAATATAATTTCTCAAGGGGAAAACGTCCTCCGGAGTAAGCTCGGAGCGTCGAGCCAAAGCCGTACGCGCCGGATGACGATAATCTGGTCAAAACGCATAGACACGATCTGCGATAGGGGTTCACCATTTTTGTTATGAAGCTCCTCGCCTGAGGAACTCTACACCCTCACCGACAAAATATGTTTGAGCAAACTAAAAGTGCTATGCGATAGACAAACCAATGGCCCATATGTTTAAAACAATATATTGCCAAAATATACTGAGATTCCGACGACTTCAGGTTAAGGAGCTCCGACCATCCAGAATATAAAAACGCTAAATATGCAGATTCTATCATCGTAGAAGGCGTCAGTATCAGTCTAATTGTTTGCGAAAATAAGGAATTTACAGATAAGCATATTGTGCTGAACTCGAGGACGAAATATCAATTTGAAATCGAGAGATGTAACGTGGTAGGAAGACAAGATTTTGGTAAATGCACTCCAGCCTAAAACAATATGAAACTGCGAACACACTCCCCAAGGCTACATCAGGCTCCCAAACGTAGTTGATCTTTCTACAAAGTTGACCCTAAAACTGACCAATTTTCAAAGGTTTTCGAATGTTTTGTTCAATATTCCTGGTTTGACACTTGTTCGCCGAAAAATACCGTCCCCTCTTCAACAAAGGAACTAGGAAATATTGCAGTTATATTATGCCAATGGCTCGCCATGCAACGCCTGGCTTGGTCGGGTCAAGGCAAATTGAAAATTGGTCTTGGGCAGGGCCTTGACGTGTAAAGTCTTTTGACCGCGTGATAGGCCGAGCCAGCCCGAGATTTTTAGAAACGTGTCGTGGGCCGAGCCGGACCGGGCCCGGTCGTTTAAGATACTGAAAGGCCTGGCCGAGCTTGGTCGTGTACATATGAAAGTCGTGGTGGGCCGGGCCGGGCCGGGCCGCGGACCACCCTGTCAAGGAACGATGGGCGATCTCGGGCAGCGGCCCTACAAATTATGATTCCATGGGCCGGGCCAGACCGAGCGGGGTCGCGGCCCACCGAAAGAAAAATCGACGGACAAAATCGGGGGTCGCGGACGCTGGCATGAAATAATCATGGGCCGGTCCGGGTCGGGCTGTTTTAACCCCGGGCCTGCTTACCAGCGACGGCCTCGAACTAGGAATAAGCCCTGATGTTTTGATATTTGCCTCTGCGGATACAAGGGAATCTCCGCGGAGTTCTGCTTGCTGCTAATACCGGCTGATGCCTATACAGCGGAGGACAGAACAGGACTGCAGTCGCTTATGAAGAAGAGGACATATCAGAAGTACCTTGCCTTGCACTGCATTGAGGTCAACGATTCGTGGTGTTAAGGGCCAGCGGCGATGACTCTATCTGACGACACTCTGAGCGATCAGTTGAAATCGGAAGCAGGACACCCAAGCAACGTGTGTACCTAGCACATTCGTGGGTGAACAACAGCCCAAACCACAAGTGTCGCATTTCCCACCGTTGCAAAATAAGCAAACTACTTCAAAGAATTTGGCGTGTTGCACGCATGTGTGAAAAATTAACTTCATATGTAAGCATTTGGCATTTTGCCCCCCTTCGCAAAAAAACAACTTAAATTTAGGCAATTACGATTAAATCAAAAGGAAAATAAACCGCGAGCCTTATATAAGAAGTTCTCATCATCTGTCGCGTACTGTATCGCCCCAAATACTGACGAATGTTTACACAAGTCAAGGTCGAACGTTTGTAATCTGGAATTCAGCACGTCATTAACAACTGCAAACTAATAATGGCACTGTTCATCCAGCACTCTCGGTTTAACAACCTCACGGGCGCGGGGCCCGCGTATGCGTAGAGAGTTCCACTTTTTGTCACTAACCCCGCCACCATAAACACAAAAAACACGTGAACAAAGGTGCTGCAAGGTCAAACAAATAAAGCGTCGTCACCGGAAGGGTGATAACAGTAACACTTCTACCGTCACCAGTGACTTGCCTCCTTACTATTGCTGTTTAGTTCCAAAAGAAAATATATGATACCAACCGAGATGTCGCCACCACCACCACCAATAACACACGAAAACAGAGAGTTTCTGTGTCAAAGTGGAAGTACCTCATAAACCCGAAGATCCTCTCGATACCACGTGTCGGAGGTAATTTGAAGCTGCCAGGTCTAGCAGGCTGCATCCTTAAAACGTTGCGCAGCCGTTAAGAATTGCCCATTCCAGCACCTCTATGCGACCGTATAACTCAGCTTTCTCGTACGTATTAACATCCCAGGGACAACCTTCTGCTCGAGCCCACTTCAATATGTCAACACGACCCGCCATCGCGGCGCCCTCGCACGTGTCTTCGTCCCATGGGCATCCGTTACGACGTGCCCATTTTAACACCTCAAAACAGCCCTCAGAGGCAGCCCTGCTACATGTGGTAGCATCCCACGGGCAGCCGTTTGCTCGAACCCACTGAAGAATGTCGAGATGGCCTGCCTCAGCTGCACCGTTGCAAGTCTGTTCATCCCAGGGGCAGTCATTACGCCTTGCCCATTTAAGCACCTCCAAATGACCTTGGTAGGCCGCGTGGCTGCATATAAAACTGCCCAAGTAGAAGCTGTTAGCTTTAGCCCATTGGAGCACGCCTACGTGCCCTTTCCGTGCAGCTGCCATGCATAAACCATCGATGTTCCAGTCGGGGTTACTGCAAGGCGAAACGAAGTTGTTCACTCGCATCCATTCTAGGATGCTCACGTGCCCAGCATCAGCTGCCGTAACGCTGGCATCCTCATGCAACTTGCAACCGTGCGCCATCATCCATTCCAGCATAATCACGTCGCCACTACGAATAGCTCCATTACACGCGTGGCCGTACCATGGGCACCCTTGCGCCCTCGTCCATTGAAGTAGCTCCAAGTTGCCCCCACGAGAAGCACAGGAAGTCACGTTCCGCCCCAGGTCGGCACCATTCGCGCATGCCCATTGAAGCACCTCCAGGTGCCCGCCGGCGGCAGCACTATCGCACGTGCTATAGTCCCAGTTGCAGTCGTTAGCCCTTGCCCACTGAAGAACACCTAGGTGTCCACCCCGGGCGGCCTTCGAGCATGTTGCGGCATTCCAAGGGCAGTTTTTCGAACGTGCCCACTGCAGAATGTCGAGTTTCCCCGAACCAGCGGCCTCACTGCACGTAGCGCCGTCCCATGGGCAGCCATGAGCTCGCGCCCACTGAAGAATGCCGAGGTGTCCGCTCTTAGCAGCCTTCGAGCACGTCCTTTCGTCCCAAGGGCAGTTCATGGAATGCGCCCACTGCAGGATACCGAGATGCCCGGAACCGGCAGCCTCGCTGCAAGTATGCTCATCCCAGGGGTAGTCGTTGGCGTGCGCCCACTGAAGAATTCGCAGACTGCCCCCTGCCGCAGCCGCCCTGCAGACCACCTTGCCCCAATCGCTATTCTCACCGAGTGCCCACTGAAGCATTTCCAGCTGATCACGGGCGGCACCTTTGAAGCAGGCTTCTTGCGGCAAACCACACCCGTTGGAGTAAGCATACTGCAAAATCTCCAGGCTACAGCGTTCTGCGATGCGTTCGGATAAAATCGGCCGTTTTCTGAGGCCGTTGGCAAAGCTCCACTGCAGCATAGCCACGGAAGTTTCAGCCGTTATGGCTTGTGTGGTTTTTGGGAGGTCTCCCCAGGCATGTCTCCACTCTTTCGATACACCGACGAAAAACGCATGCTGGTTGCATAGTAGTTCCGCAAGCAAGCCCATGACGACTCCGTTGGTACATAGAGAAAAGTCCACTCCAAACGTTGGTATCGCTCTATCTCCAGTGTCTGGTATGGTGTTTTTGTCCCTGCATGTGGAACAACCCGCGATCATTAAAAAAAAATGAATTACAGTTTGCTGTTTTTTGTACAGATAGGCCACATATATTTAAAACTATACCGTTCAGGCCAAAAAGACGGATACTTAAAGCGCCTTCACCCCGAGAAGACTACCGCGCAAGATGCGATAAGTGTCAACACGCCCATGACCTGCCGATGGTTTGACCACCGGAAAAAACGGCAAAAACTCATGCGGTATGCTACGATACGGGGAGTATCCACATTTTCTAAGATTTATCAGACGGATATATTTATACCGAGCGCAACAAACGGTTGGAAACGAATACGTACGCTATGTACGACGCTCGACTCATCGCCTAAGTATCGTAATCATGCCAAGGATAGCACCGGGTGCGATCACGCTTTTAAATATGTTTTTGTAGGGGGTTTTTGGCACCCCCGTTGCGATATGGTGCCATATCTTCGATACCGGTGCGGAAATACAATTTTATCATTTTGTCCTATGATTTTCAAGACAGCCCCGGCGCCATCTCGCCGATGGGTGCGATGCCGAATGGTAGAACACACCATTTGAGTTTCGCTATGGCATGTGGCGAAACAATGAAAAACGATATGGTTTACGCTGGCTTGTCACGTACGGTATCAGTTTGTCGTATCGCTTTTATTTGGACCACTTGCTTCCCTCTGTCGTCCTTGTCTGTCTTGGCTGTATAAGGGACCGTAGTGCCATACGAGTACATTCTGTGATCTGGGGGCTGTAGGCGGCACGTTGTATGTGTGTTGTGTCCTTGGTTGAGAGCATATAATTTATTTAACGATTAAATGGAAACAACTTGACTCATTTCTATCCGTGAACTGCGTCAGTACAATCATGATGCGTGAAAGGAGTGGCGCCTTAATGACATGGGGTATAGCTCCCCGCATGTCAACGGAGCCTACTGCATGCGGTACCTCATACAGCTTAAACGTGGCCCGTTGCGGGAGCACTCAATCTTAGGGTTACACAGGAGAAGTCGCACCCGGTGTCATTTTTTCGATGGGGGTGCGGATATACAGTTGAAGCATGCCAAAAAAAACAAAATTGCTGCGCACTCCGGTGCTATCTCTCCGATAGGTGTCATCTCTTTAATGGGTACCATCGTCCGCATAAGTATGGTATGTACTGAAAAATGGTAAGAAAAGGTCATTTTGGACTAAGCGAGGTTTGCATAATCTTAAAATGAGGGTACCCGTCCATGAAAACAAAACAAAACGCAACCCGGGCAGTGGCATGCCTCTCGAAAAAAGAAGTGTAGCAAGGCATGGACGTGCGGGCTTCCGGCACGACGTATATAAGCACCATGTTCAAAAATCGCACTCATGTGCCCTAGGTTACCCTTTTTCGATTAAAAAACGACGTGTATTGTTTAGAAACAAACGCATTTAGCTGCAATTGTAGTTCCTACGACGCAATCAAAAAGACGTCTGACTGTTTACACGGCGCAGTAGTAGACGAGAACAACTAACAAGTAATAGAGGACGCCCACCTGTCAAATTCTTGCGAGATCTTTCTCCTGGAGATCTTGGCCGGCGGCAGGGTCATAGTCCGAACAGGTTGTTCGTTGGTCCGAACGAGAGTGAACTTTCAAACTGGGGCACCACCAGCAGCAAAAAACAAACAAAGCAGCAGCAACATGGGCAACAAGTATATTCGAAAAAAATTGTTACACAAGAAGGACCGCGGAAACTTGTCAAGTTTTAGGCTCTGAAGGGGAGAGAGGGCAAGGACTCGTGAAAACAGTGAATGCCGATGCGTATGAGTGGCATGGAGATGGAGGTGGTGTAAGAAACGTGCAGCGCAACGACGAATGCATCGGAAATGTGGGCAAGGTTGTAAGGGCAAATGCGACATCCGATTAATGCGTTTAAAAACCCTAACCAAGACAATCAGGAGTGTAGTAGAGATGCATACGTACTGGGCAACATCACGTCGAATTTTTTAGTATAACTATACACCCTTCTTCAGGTATGATATAGAAGAATGAGAGATTTTCGTAGCTCCTCGTCACCACAATGTAAGAGCATGGGATCATTCGTCTACACCAGACGGGAAGTGCAACCTGGGCTAGCCCAAGTGAATCACCAGCAGGGCGATGCTCGCAACCAGCCGACAGGGCACCATGACATTTCAACGCCGGTGTTTGTTGTCGTCCGTACCAGCGCCAAATGACGGTTCAGCGGCTGCATGGACTGGATCGGGACTGACAAGCGTTGTGCCTAGCGGGCTGTGTGTTGCTTTAATGCGTAAGTTGGTGGTTCGTACAGTATTTAGTGTTGTGTCGTTGCAGAGAAGTGAGAACAAAAAGCCAGACACAAATATGTTTTATATGCAAAGATGAGTATCGAGCAATAATTTGATCGAACTCACAGTTGACGTATTTGAAACATTTTTTATAAGTCATTGACCTATATTTTGAAAGAGGCATACATACTGTAAAAACGCCCGGCCGGAGTATCACGCAGCTTGCAAAGATGAGTATCGACCATTAATTTGATCGAACTCACAGCTGACGTATTTTAAACGTTTTTTATAGAAAAACCAAAACTCAAAAAGAAGGTTACCTGATGGTGTTAGTCGAGAGAGAAGCCGGAAAACTTCAGCCATGTACTACGATGTACGATGAAGCTCAAAGGCAAGAGGGTGGGAGTCAGCAGCAGCAACAACAGCAGCAGCACTGCTTTACTCGTAGGTGCACTTACACACACATAACAGCAGGGCAGCAGGCGTCATTGTACATCAGGACTCGTATGTTTTCTTGGATCGCAAAAACGAAAAAAAAAAAACGTTGTAGCCAGCTGGGACCGTTTATAAGCTGAAGTAACTATCAATCGATCATAACATTTCCACCCAGAGTAGTGTACATGTCCGACGAAAAAAACCAATTCCTCATATCATACGGAATGATGTCCGCGTGCATAGATAGGCGAATGCAAACAACACACAGCAGGTAGGTACGGACTGCTGCTGCTTGCTAGTGACTGCTGTCTGCAAGCACCGATCCGTGCTGCTGTACTGCAGCTGCTGCTGATATACATGTCCATCTGGTACGTGGTCGTGCTGTACGTACGTGGGGAACGAGCACTGCTGCAGCAGTCTGAACCCCAACCTGGGCGAAAAAATAAAGAACGTAGGGGTACAAATCGTTACTCCAAAAAACGCTTATAGTTCCGCCCAGAGTGGTTCAAAGCACCTACCGGGTACCAAGTACCTCGCAGGCAACAGCAGCAAGCAGCAGAGGAGAGGTGGTGTAGCCAGATGGAGAATCGCAGGCTCCGATGAAATAAACTAACCACAGCAGCAGGGCACGCGCATGGAGCCACACGGGGCAAATCAATCGCGGCCCGGGGTTCGTTGTCCATGGGGCAGATATATTTTCGAGCGGCGGGACGCTTTTTATCAAAAATAGCTTCGAGGGTTTCACGCGGCCTGCCCGGGATGGCGGGGCGGGGGTGGGCGCCGGGGCACTCCCTGGAAACTGACGCTATTTTTCCGGATTCGAAAGCGCGCCGCGGCGGCCACGGGCCGCGCACTAGCGCGACGCTTCGGGGGCGTGCCCCCCGGGTTCTCCGCCGTCGCCCGAGCCCGGCGGCGGCGAGGGGAGTCCGGCGGGACCGGCGCGAAAACGCGCCGCCGGGCGTTTCGAACACGATTTTACTTTGTTACGTCGAGCAATTGTTCTATTTTTTGTTTCACCGGCGAAGAAAAAGTCGTAAAAACCACCGGAATACCTCCGCGCACTGTTGGCTTGACGGCTTGAACCCCCTAGCTCGACGCCTGATCGTCTGTTCAGCTTACGACAACGGGGTGGTATTTGTTTCGGCACTGCTGATAGAGACTGCCTTCATCACACGTCATATCTCTACATATAGTAGTACGTACGTATGTATGCCCACTTGACGACCTACGGCAGTTCTAATCGACCAACTATTACGTACGTACAAATCACACGTTGTCCCCCTTCGCTGTGCTCCCCATGATATTGTTTCGCAATATACGTCACATTTATTTTAGAAGAGTGGATTATTCTGCCGTTATCTTGGAATAATCGGTATTGCTAAACCGCAACATTGAGGGTTGCGTCGTCAGACGCAGAATCCTTGTACTCTTAGTAATAAGGGTTCAAAACCATCGTCCTCACATGTAACTCGTACGAAGATAGCGACGGCTGACAACGAGAACGGACGCTCCACACAGCCATTAGCCAACTACTTTTGTAACACCACAACTTCAATGCGCTACAGGCTGCACAAAAAAAATAGGAAAACCCCTACTATCATTAGTCGTACAGTAGCCATTCGGCTTCATCGCGGCAGCAGCTGTTTGTGCTGGTGTGTGTGTTTTTTCGTGCGTGTGTGCATGTGTGTGTGCTTCGAGGTAAACTGACACCTACACCCGTCTACATCCAGCACAACTGTTGTCCGTGCCGAGGCCTATTGCGAGTTCTACTACTACCACCAACCACTGCAGCCATTTGCGAGTATGATTTTCACTTGGCGACACAGTAGTTCAACGATAAGGCATTTTGAAATGCATTACTGAAACTCTTAAAAAAAACCATCAATGGTCTCACCTACTACCTTGTAGTACGATGACTCAACAAAAGCGAGGAGAACGAAACCCCCAAGGTCGACCGCAAGTTGCAGATGTACTCGTAGGTAAGCGATCCTGGTACTCGGAGTTATGCGGCCCTGTAGCCCGTTCACATCTGCCGAGGAGACATTTCTCCTGCCGAGGAGACATTTCTTTTCCCCTCATCCCGGTGTAAATACTGCCGCTAAATAGGATTGAAACCCAGCTAAAACCAAAAGAAACCAGAAATAAATCTCACACTTGCCCAACCTCATCGCGTTTTCGTCGATTTCAGAGCTCACATCAAGCGGACCTGGAGTTGCTGTTACGGCTTGCACACGCACCTGCAGGTTCGGCGTGTGGTAGTTGCTTCCGGTCAGCCTTCTTCGCGTGGAAAAAGGTGCGCTCATAGATGGTGTTTGAGTAATGTGGTAGGCCTTCGTTGTCCAACACTTCCACTGGTTCCACGAAATTGCCGCCAAGCTCGCAGGTTCGTAAACTATCGCCTAGCAGGTTTGCACACCGGTCCCAGTGATATATTTTTATTATATCTCGTCTGACAGTAGAATGATACGTACTGTAAGCAGCACATCCAGCAGCAACTGTCAATCTTTTTCTAAAAATACAAGGGCTCCGTATGGGTGCCGGCAGGCAGTCGTTGGCACCCATGCTTCAGGTAGGGCAGGGAAGGAGTTGGAATTGTGCGATTCGACTTGGGAAACAAGAGTATAAATTGAAAGTAATGCCTTGAGTTGCATTGATATAGTTGTGTGACTCGGAGTACAGTAGTATTATATGAGTAGCGTCAGGTAGCGTTCTTGTTAACGCGAATTCCGAACCGACGCCGACTGACCCTTTAGTCCCGCCACGAAGAGACGACGTGTCGACTGCGCATTTCGACTCTATCAATCATCCGGGGCTAGGATGCTGGCTGACTGCAGACTGCTTGCTGCATGTTCTCTTGCTACCAGCTAGATCCGAGTCTCGCAGACTGATTTTGTGTAATCAGACCGCAGAGACACGGGCTGACGGCCTTCTGCCTTCGTCGTCCAACTCTTCTGCTGTTATAAATAAAACTGCGTTTTCGCTGCTGCTGCTGTTAACAGTTAAGCAATTGTAGATTGTACTCACCACTCACTTCTTCTTGTAGATATAGCGGGCGTCCAACACAACAACAAACAATAGTAGATCATCGTCGGGCATCAGATATAGCAACGGCCAGCGGCCGCTCGTGCTCGTACATGTGTCATTTAGCATACGTGCAACCATCTTAAAAATGGAATATCTTTGAATTAAAAATCCAAACCCGGGAAAATCAGATTCGAAAATGTTTCTCAAACAAAACCCAAACAAATTAATGATATTGGTATCATACCCTTATAAACGGGTTATATAGTTTCCGTGCACAGATTGATTAACGACAAATCGTCTACGTATCATCCTGTTGACCCTGGTACTCGCAAGTACTAAGGGGAGTCGCGGACCTATACCGTTCATGAGGACATTTACACCCCTCCGTAAAACGCGCGATCGATGTAT
>JBBMKB010087240.1:0-11697 GCA_037833945.1 Alaria marginata
ATGAGAGAAACGAGAAAAAGCAAAACAAAACCAAACCAAACTAAACCCAACCCAACCCAACCCAACCCAACCCAACCCAACCCAACCCAACCCAACCCAACAAAGTTGCTTTGAGGTCGCTCCTTGTTACAACCCACTGCTAGTAAATTGTTATTTTTCTTCAGAGATTACGGAGCTTCCGGTCGTCGGGTGGGACATTAAAAAAAACGGGTCCGCGAGGCTGGAAAGACGCCCCTATTTTGTGGCGCCGTCGGAGATAAGAAATTCGCTTCGCTCGTAATAGATATCGTCTGCTGCAACCTTAACTATTTTAAAGCCCCACTCACGTTTTGGGGGCGAACTGCCTGTCAGTGAAGTAACTGTTGCAGGGGTAACAGGGTTAATAGTGCCTGAACGTAATCAGTTTGCGCCTGTCTGCTGTTTGCGCATCGAGGAAGAAGATTGCCAGTGGTCGGCGGCGTTTTTTGTCTGGGGTATACGCGTTACCGACTCGAACCGGTGCTAGGACCGAGTTCGCAATCGTCTTGGTTTGTATCACCCAGTTCGGGTCCTCCATCCGTCGAATGGACACTGTGGTTTCCACAGACACGTGGTGTGCAAGGATCGCACTCTCCGCGCGGGCCTCATTAATAGCCCATGGTGATTCCACATGTCACCCGTGTTACGCTGCAGTTGCTAGGGCTGCTACTTAGCTGGACTGCACGGCTAGTTATTTGTTGGGTGGCGGAGTAAAAGCCGACTACAGTTCAGGGCACCTAATAAGAAACAGGCTAATAAGAAACGCAGGCTGAAATTTACAGGAAAATAAGAAATTCGGGAGCCATTATGCTGAAGTTAGTGTAGAGCGGACCTTCTCCCACATAAGAAACTCAGCCTGGGCAAGTATCTATGTTTCTTATTAAGTGTCCTCTACTGTAATTGACTCAAGTATTTTATTTATCAAGACCACCAAGTCGAGCCACGAACGCGCCAGCCAAGTGCAAAGACGCACAACCCCGCAAATTACCGCACGCAACTGTAAGACTCCGCAAATCACCGCACGCAACTATATTATAATATTTCAATTGTATTATTAATACCTAGCCAACTATTACTATTACTATTTCTAGTGTAACAACTAGTAATACATAACCGGAGACTTAAAGTAAGCCAACTGACAGCCCTAACAGTTGCGCTGGTCAGCAAATCTCTCCCCTTCGGTGCTGGGGGGGAAATTTCTCACGCTCATGCTACGTACCAAAGGTTCTACTGTAAGTCCGAACGATCTTGAACGATTTGACGATTATGGTAGGGTTGCCATTTCGGCGACAACCTCCTTCGCGTGGCCGTGACTCGTATACAGCAGGCGGGGTGCATTGTACCATAAGCTCTATGTACTCCTTGCCGACTTAATTGTATTCCTCAGTGAATTGTGTCCTCCTTGCGGACTTTACTGCACTCTTTGCGGTCGTTATTACCCAGGCACTTACCTGGTATTGTTTTCCCAGATCGCAAATTTTTCCCAGAAACGCGAAAAAAAATACGGGCGGTGATAATATCGTTTTTTTGTGAGGTTGCAACGCTCGTGCATCCCATCGAACCGTCAAACAACAGCGGCGCGCGTCGAGGCCATCTGCTTGACTGTTCCGCTGGAGGTGCCCCAGCCCCTAGAGAGGCGGCCGCGCCTCGCGAGCGCAGCCATGACCAACTGCTGGCGCTACAACTCCCTACACGACAAGAAAATAGCTAATTTATCGTGTCAGCTGTTGATCTCGGCTGCGTCGGTTAGTCGGCCCTGTCTACTGGACAAAGAGGGCTCTCATGATCCACGGGTGCTTCATGCGATCAGCTACGGCCCGGAAATTGCCCTGGATAAGGCTTTGGACTATCCTGTACAGTGGTGGGTGGCGATACGACTCATATGGTCCACACCGTTGCGCCTGCCCGAACTCGTGGTATGATGAAACGTATTTTTCTGTGAACTGGGAAACTATTTTTTTACGTATGTTGCCGAGCCTAAAACAAAACCCAGAAATGAGACAATAAAAAAACGTAAATCGGGAAAATTCCGCGATATGAGAAATAAAACCTACCAGGGGTAGTTAATAACGACATTGCCAACTTATTGCAGTCCATTCCGACCTGTCGTACTTCTTACCAACTTTACTATACTCCTTACCGGCGTGTTCCTTGTCTTGCTACAGCTGCGGAACAATGCTGATGGCGCAAGACGGCAAGTTTGAAGCTTTGGGGTCGGGCTTTTTGCGGGACGAGACGGGCGCGCAGCAGGAGTTCACCCGCGTGGGAGACAACGGTGTGATAGACGTTGATGCCATCGACGTGGACGATTGAAATTTTGTCAGTTTTTTGTGGCTGTTGGCGGTGGGGAGGGACTTGTTGCGCACATCTAGATCAAGGTTGTTCACGGGTGTTGGACCAGACCCGTGGGTCGGGTCAGGACGTGTTCAAAATCTCACCGGACAGGTCGGGCCGGGGAGCTTTCAATTTTCACGGGTCGGTCGGAATCGGATCGGGTTGGATCGGGCCAGGAGGTTGTCGAATCTCACGGTTCGGATCGGGTCAGGAGGTTATTAAGATCTTACGGGTTAGGTCGGGTCACGAGGTTATTAAAGTATCACGGGTCGGGTACTCCGACCCGCGAGCTTTGTCCCACCCGTGAACAGCCCTGATCTAGATGGCCTCCCACAGGGGCGTGTGGAGCTTGTGCCGCTGCGTTGTGCAAGAAGATTCTTGCACTTACGAACATTTTGTGTGAATCTGTTTGGTTTTTTGCCACGGCCTTGTAGTTTTGGAGTTGCTGGAGAATGGGGGTAGTTTTTTCCGGGGCTGAGGGTACGAGAATTTTTGAAAGCGTGTATCGTGCGGCCGTTAGTCTGCTTCCTACCAATATGGACATAAATATAAGGACCACTTGGGGTATTGATATATATACCACAACGGTCCTTAGATGTTCGCCCAATGTGGTATGTTTTGTCGGCACGCCTGTCTCCGTTTGCGAGACTGTGTGAAATGGCGTGCAACACGCGGGAGGGATCGTATCGATGATAGCGATTTGTAGGGGGGGGGTCAAAGCTTCTGCTAGACCCTCATGCTCTCGCGTGATAGTAAACCACGTTACTTGTAGTACACTTTTTTAGCGTGATAGATTAGACTGGAGCCACCTCTGGGCACTGCAAGGGAATTAAGGTTAAGTCGGGGTGTGGTTCTGCCCGCACCCCGCAACGTGAAGCACCGCGATCACGTAGCGGTGTGCGCGCGTGAGTTAAAACATTTACTTCTATCATACGAACTTTTCGCTTGCAAGTGATGGACTACAACCACGCAATTAAAGGGAGCGGCACGATTTAAGGATATTGTTCCACACCTCGGGCAGATCACGATCTAGATCATCTACAGGATATCGTGTATCTGCCAGTATGGGATGTTGCGCAGGATCTGCCTATAAAGAGTCCAGACCCAACCTGGAAAAAATTGCTATATCATGCAGATATTACGGCGGGCACCCTGTGACATGAACTATAGACCATACAGGTCTTCCACGAAATGTCTAGATCATCACGCTGACACTACCACGGGGACTGAAAGATGGGCCGGCTAGCGCTGGATTGCGAAACCAATTGAGTTAAATTGACACACGACATGTACAAAATACGTGGAAGTGTGGTGAGCGTAAGCTTTTTTTTTCCCTATCCGCCGGAGGATGAAAAAAAAAAAAAAAAACATAAACTTGGGACCGGTGATCTGTCCGACGTCATCGAGTCGGAAAATCGTAGCTTTGGCCGCGCGCTATGCAATCGGCTCACCCAGTGTATCGATAGCGATCAATGTGACGGAGGTGGTTATTTCCTTTCGCGCACATTACCCCTTTAGATCTGCACCCGTCATTAGCGACACACTATTAATACTTGAAATATAGTATCCTTATTATATAATGCACTTATGGTGGTGGAGGTGGTGGACGTCGACCGGATCTTCCAAGACTATGCCGTTATTAGTAACCCCCCGCTCGGTGCTGGCGCTAACGTTCGCCATCGGGCCGCTCGCGGCGTCATTATAGGATAATCCTGCAATACGAGGAAAGAGTTAGTCGTTCATTTCGGCAGCAGCGGCCACCAGTCACACGGAATAATAGCATCCTGCCGTTCGGCTCCTCACATACTCTATGTATACAGGGCACAAACACACCCAACTCACATTTAGTGGGCAATGCGAGACTTCACGGCCAGCAGCGAGCAGGAGTAACATCACAACGCGACAAAAAAACAAAACAATTAGCATCCTGCCGCTCAACTCTTCACGTACTCTCTACAAGGTGCGAGTTCATCCAGCCCACTTAATAGTGGACGATGCGAAACTTTATCGCCAGCAGCGGGCATACGTAACATCACCATGCGCAAAAAAATAACCAGCGTGCATCCTGCCGCTCGACTGGTCGCGTACTCTCTACAAGGTATGAGTGCATCCAACGCGCATATAGTGGGCGATGCGAGGTCTCCTGACCAGCAGCGAGCATGCGTACAATCGCCATGCGCAAAATACAAACCAATTGGCATCCTGCTGCTCGGCTCGTCACAACCCTCGACAGGGTACTACTGTAGTGCATCGAACGCACATATAGTGGGCGATGCGAGACTTAATAGCCAGCAGCGAGCACGCGCAGCATCGCCACGCAAAAAAATGAATCAAACAGCATCCCGCCGCTCGACCCCTCTCCAGGTACGAGTGCATCCAACGCACATATGGTGAGCGATGCGAGACTTCACAGCCGGCAAAAAGCATGCGAAACATCACCACGCGCAAAAAATAGCCCAAACAATATCCTGGCAGCATCCAGGGGAGTCATTGACCTATACCTTGAAAGAGGAAAACATCTATAAAAACGCGCGGCCGGGGTATCACGCAGCTTGCAAAGATGAGTATCGACAAATCAATTCGATCAAACTCACAGCTGACGTATTTGAAATAATTTTTATAAAGCATCCTGCCGCTCGGCTGGTCACGTACTCTCTACAAGGTAAGGGTTCATCCAACCCACAAATAGTGGGTGATGCGAGACTTTACAGCCAGCAACAAGCATGCTTAACATCACCATGCGCAAAAAACAAACCAGACACAGCAGCAGACATGACATCTATCCCTGGTGGTGTCTTATATGGCCAGCAGCGAGAAAACATAACGTCACCATGCGCTGAAATACCAAACACGGCAGGCGCGACATCTACCTTCGACGCTGCTTTAATGGGCCAGCAGCGAGAAAAACTATCAACATGCGCAAATAAGAAACCAAGCACGTCAGGCGCGATACCTATCTTTGTTGACGGCTTTCCAGCTAGCAGCGAGAAAGCGTAACAACTCCATTCGCTAACAATAAACAAAACGCGGCAGACGCGACACCTATCCTCGGTGAGCGTCTTACTGGACCAGCAACGGACAAAACGTAACACAGTAGGGCTCCCTCGGTAGTGCTGTTTGAGTAGTGCCGGTTGCCGCAGCAATGCCGGTAAAATCGCTTGGCACAGATGGGAATATCGTAAAGTGGCAGTGTGCGGCGTAGTGCCGGTTGCCGCGGTAGTGCCAGTTTTTTTGGCTGGCACATACCTGCACTACTGAGGGACCCCTTCTGCATCACCATGCGCTAAAATAACAAAAGAAAATGTCCCAAACACGACCACCGCGACATCTATCTGGGCCACCCCTTCAACGTGACCATCACTCGCTCGGGTCTCAACAACCGCGAACATAAGGGCGCAGGTGCTTAACCCGTTTACTACCGTAAAAAAATATCCCACACTAATTCCGAGTGGTTCATCCCCGAAAATCGCGGGCGAGTAAGGGGTTAAGAGATCAACCTCAAGGTTTTTCATCGCAATGCGCGCGTGCAGCAGTGTCAGCCGGAGATGTGGCGCACCCGCTAATGTTCGACCAGGCTTGCTGGAGCTCTCACTCCTGCGCAGTACCTGAACACAAACCGGCCAAGATGATCGGTTTCACTTGTCCGTGGCAAACGCAGCCCGGAGTACTTCTCGAAGCACGTGCTTCTGGATCTTGCCTGAGGTTGAGGGTCGGGACGGGGGTGGTAAGTGAGGGTTCATGACCACCCTGGACCGTGACACTCTTGTTGGATATACTGTGATATTTTGTTGGTTATTTGTTATTTAGCACTATGCACTAGCCTACAAGGTCACGTGACCATAGGTTGATGAATAGACCCCTAGCGCCCCCCAGAGTAGTGCTAAAAAACCAAAACGCTTGCTTCCGTCGCGACACAACGGGAAAAAGTAAGAGGGAATCCAAAACAAACTTGAAATACATCTGGGATGCTGCCAAACCGCGAGAGCAGGCGGGGGGGTGAGGTGGAGGACGTAGAGACAACAGCTACAGCTATATACCAGGTACCAAATCATAGTTTTGGTTTATGATCTCGTCGGTCGTTGTGCAGAATTTCGTTCGGTGCCTCGCGCCCTACTCCCCCAACGAGCAACGCAAAGCTCTGAGGGTGTACATTTTGCGAAAAAATAAAGCACAAACATGTATATAAGAAGCAGAAGAGGTCTACAAGGTGTACAGGGAAAAAGGAAAATACAAGAAAAAAACGAACAAACCGAACAAAAGCGCCGTATGATGAGCGCTTTGATAGTCGTAGCTTCCATGGCTCTACCGCAACTCGCCGACTTTCAAAATTGAACTGCGCACACTTTGCGCTACGAATTCGAGACAGCCGCCTTCTTTTACCAGTGGCAGTCTTGGGCAGCTCTCGGAAGACAACATCCTTTGGGCACTGGAAGCCCGCGAGGTTCCTCCGCGCGTGGTTGGTGATGTCGCCCGCCGTTACCTACCCAAGCAGTGCGCGAATGATATAACCAGAGGGGCGCAAAAGTAAGAGGGCTGTCGATTGACTCCGGCAGCTGTATCAGTTTTGGGCGATCTGGTAGTGGTGGCGGAGGTGCCAATATAACATGCGTTACGGTTGAGAGCCGCAGATGATTTTCACTATGAAAGAGGAGGGCTCCTCGAAAAGAGTGGATCGGGTAGAGCCTTCCCAATCGGTTGGATCGAATACTAAGGAAAGCTGTGCTACTTGCACGTACGACGTGACAATCGCACCCCTTCTTGACCCGCAGAAGAGACACTCTCGGTGCCCACGGCTCACGATTAACCCTTTAAAGAACTGCACCCGCGTTTTTTGGGGATAATACACTTGGAAGTAGTGTGGAATATTGCTGCTGTTCTAAAAAGGTCAAGGATTGAATCGAATTGCGTTAGGTTCGCGCTGGCGAAGGAGAACAGCCACAGCGTCAGTACCTTCCGCGACTTGTACCTCAAAACAATTAATTTCGTGAGAGAGCGCCGTGTTTTCCCGTAGAAAAATAGCAAGACACCTCATTTTTTAGATCGAGAATTTCGTCGAAAGCCATCTTTGCAAGCTGCATCAGCCGTGTTTTTCGCTTGTGTGCAACTGTGCGTGAGCGTGTCTGGAAAAAACGTAAAGCTGAGCGTCGACCAACTAATCGGTGGAACTCAAAGTCGACGTAGTTACAAAACAATGTTACTGAAATGCCGCTGCCAACCGCATCAATCACCTCTACGCCGGGCTTAGTCTCGACCACAGCGACCGGCACTTCTCCCCAGAACGGGTCCGGCATGGCCACCACGGCCACGTGCAGCACCGCCTCGTGTTGGTGGAGCACCGTCTCCACTTCGATAGACGAGATATTCTCCCCCCCGCTGTAGGCGCCAAAGGTTGCACGGTACAGCACCAGGAGCAGGACGGTTAATAGTTCGTAGCGGGAAAGGCATGCCACTTGTTGTTATACTTGTATACGGGTGTTTTTTGTTTTGTCTGGGTCGCGTTGAAGTGCGCCCGTTCCCGTCGAAGTGCCTGGGTTCGGTGAGATGGCTCGCACAAATCAGACCGCTTGGTAGTCGCGGGCCTCTTAGCGTCTTGACAAATGTGCAATTTTGATCGCCTGGCGGTATTTATTGCCCTTGTCGTACATCGACACAAACTGCAACGGCAGCGGTTTTTGGTGGCCGGCAGCAACCGTCGGAAGTGGTACGCACGCGAGTGCCGACTCAAGGGTTCGTTTCGGGTGGACAGAAAGTGTCAAATTAACTATTTTTCGTCGTCGAAGGACATTCTGTACCGAAGAAGAAGGAACGAATCCGCGCATACAACAGACCAAACCTTATGATTATGTCTTTCATCCTGTCCTTGATTTCCACCCGTCCTTCTGCGTGCTGCACCGCCAGATCTCCGGTCCTGAACCATTCCCCCTGAAGTGCACCGAAGGTCCGTTCGTGACATGATTAGCGTTATCACGAAAAGGTAACACAGGCGACATCCGTAAGTGAAATCGCGGACAGTTGAGGATCTCCTCACCATCGATGCCTGACACCTTGACACATTATTCTCATAAATAGGAGAGTGTACTGTAGGTGTCGCTAGGAAATTGCACCGCAGTCAATTTTGGAACTGTCGTCAACCTGAGTGCACTGGTTGATAATTTGGAGAATCGTATGCTGTACATGACGCGTTCTACGATAGAGGTAGCACTTTTTGGCGTTTTTATTTTCTGGATGACGGGACTCCATAACCCAAAATCGTTGGAATGTCATTCTATTTTCGCAGTATGCTTTTTTTTGTATAGATGGGCCACGGGTTTGTTCATCGAAGTGCACTTTCAGTTTGCTCAACATCATTTTTTCGGTGAGGTATCGAGCTCCTTAAGTGAGGAGCTTCAGAAAAGAAATGGTGAACCTCTATCGTAGAATGTGTCACTATGACTCTCCGTTGGCGGACAAAAAGACACGCTTCAGCCATCTCCAAAGGGGACTCTATTTTTGGCGTTGACACATGCTACGGTAGAGGTACACCATATTTTTTATAGGCTCCTCGCTTGAGAAGCTCCACACCTAACCCAAAAAACTGTTCTTGACTTCACTGAAAGGGCAGCCCGATGAACAAAGCCATGGCCTAGGCATACCAAACATCATATAGCACAAATAAAATGACATTCCAACGACTTAGGGTTCAGGAGCCTCGTAATTCAGAAAATGTTTTGGTCAAAAAGTGCTACCTCCATCCTAGCACGCGTCCGTTGTCCAAACGATTAATAGACTCTCGCATTCGCTCGTAAATAAATATGGGGCCACCTTCAGAGAGAAGGGGTCTATTGGTTGTACTTTGTTCTCTCGGCGGTTTGTGGACGACGATCCCGCAGCTTGCTTCGAGCAGAGGATAGGGTCGTCTGTACTCACCCCCCATCTGAGTTTACGAGTTTACGGTTAATCCGACGACCCCGAACAACCAAAGGCGAACGAACTCGCCTGATCAAATGCCTCTGCTGTAGCCCGTTCGTTCTTCAGATATCCCTTCATCACAGCATTACCTGCGCTCGCGTTCATCGGGAAGCAGGAATCAGGGAAGGAATTACGCGTGTCCGGGTCATCAGTAACACCCCGAAACCAATAAAATTGGGGGTTCGACGCCACAGGCGTTTGCCGTGATCCATATGGGCTCTCGTCGTCGCAGCTCGGAGACCCAAACCGACATATTTATACGATAGCGTACAACACTGCCGGTGCTCCACCGGTAACTGTATGGGATGGCGCCCAAGCGACACAGATAGTCGTCGATCCGAAGAACGAGGTAGATGAAGACCCAATCAAAAACATCTGAACGCTGCTAAGCTCCCACTTAACAATTTACTATAAGCGGTACCACACACCGCAGCTCGTCGAGCTTGCTGGTATATCATGCGGATGATCAAGGTTGCTACTGCAACGTCCTCGGGCGGTACAAAAAGGCTGAAAGCTGCTCTACAGGCGTGCACAATCAAAACACTTGCAATTATGTGCCGAAGGCCGATCTGCAACGAATGCAGTCACACCTATAACAAATGATTTTGTGGTCAAATATTTCAAATACGTCAGCTGTGAGTTCGTCTGGTTGTGTGGTCGATACTCAGCTTAGCAAGCTGCGAGATACGTCGGCCGCGCGTGTTCTACATTTGATGCTTTGTATCACCTCTGAGCAGAACCTCCCCCAGAGTAACGCCGTCCGCGGGGACGGGGTCCAAGCCTCCCCTCACAGCGACGTACATCTCCTGGACCAAGGAGGGAGCTGTAGATAGCGAGGCAGAGGGAGTAGGGCGTTAGCGTCATAAAGGTCATTATCGGCATACCTGGATTACGGTTATCCTTGGCACAGCTACTGCTGAAGCTGTGTTCAACAAGAAGGGGGCCAAGACTACCTTCTGCCGTTTCCGATGTTGCAAAATGTAGATGCTTTAGCTTCAAATCGCACCGGGAGCGAGGTACCGCCGCCTGCTGTCGACAGGAAAACCGCATGTTAAGCGATCAAATAATCCCTACATCTGCGCCCTAGCAACAGTTTAAACAAACTCATGAAACGCGATACATTATCTAGGGGTAGGCCACCCCTGAAGCCCCAGGGGTAAGCGCAGACGCCTACACGTTGTCATCGTGGCAATACGTCGCTTCACCTTCCACAGTTTGTGTTTCACCCGCCTAATATAGGTCCAATAAGTGGGTTATTGTCTCTTGCACGCGATACGGCTTTCGGTTAAGTTACAGCAGTGGGGTACCGGGTTTAAGAGCATCCGAAATAAGATTAAAAAAACGGACTTAAGAGGGGTCAAACCGGCTTGTCACGCCTTGCGACGCCTATACTGAAGCCCGCATGACCCCAAATCTAAGATAAGAGCGGCACGGACGTAAAAGCGGTCACAATGGCCTGTTCCGAGGGCCCGTTAAATCTTAAATCGGGTACCCCACTGTATATATGTGATCGCGCTCTGCTTCCCTTTGGTTCTCCGACGGTGGGTGCCTTCTCTTCCATTGACCCGACTACTGCTGTAGGCTCGTGAACCCCCCCTGAAAACACGCCGCTCTATCCAAACAGTAGTCGTTTTCCAGGAGAAATAAATACTATTTCCCACCCCACTATCGTAACATCCAAGCGCCTTCTGGAAGCGGCTGCTAACGGCGTGGCACGATGCTGCCAGAGCTTATTGTGCGCTAGGCACGCAACTGGCTAAAATTATGTTGAGTGTATGCTTGCATGTATAACATACAGACTCGACGTAGATTGGGGTTTCTATGGTTGATGGGTTTTCTGGGATCGGGGTATTGGGTCATCGGGATATATCGTACGGTAGTTCCTCGCGAACTAGGCAACAAGCTTAGATGAAGCGAACGCACCTTGCCAAGGCGTACGAGCACCCTGCTCCGCCTCGTCGAGTTTGTCCCAGTCATCATCCCACAGACAAGCTGTCGCGGGACCGTAAACCTGCGCAACGACGACGCGAGATCCACCGTCAATCGCCACTTCACTCGCCAACCAATCGCGATAAACAATCCCCATCCAACGCCTCCCAAACTTTTCCCCTTCACATATCGTAGAAATCGCACGCGACAAAGCGACTTTTGGTTGGCTTCCATGCACGCCGTATGTTTCCCAACTCCCTATTGCGTAGAGAACGCTGAGGTTGTTCGTACCACCCCTCGGGGCATCACAGGCTAAATAATTCCTATGATGAATTAATATGATGACGACAACAAACAATAATAACAACAACAACAACAACAACAAAAATATAACAACAACAACAGCAACAACAACAACAACAACAACAACAACAACAACAACAACAACAACAACAACAACAACAACAA
>JBBMKB010087262.1:0-11695 GCA_037833945.1 Alaria marginata
AGCTCAATATTGTACCCGAAACATGACTTCCGAGATTTTCGCTCGCGCAACCCGATCAACATGTCTATCCGCTAGTCTTAAAACAAATGCACTCGTAAAATGATCATTCCAACCGTTAGTTCCTTACTTCAGTAGCTCAACCGGTCAGGAACGTTTGACCCCAAAAAGTGCAACCCCTACCGTGGGATTACTCAAAGGTGCACTGTACAGTACTGTACAAACATTTTTGTCTGAGGTATGTTATCTCACTTGAGGAGCTCAATACCTCACCCAAAAAACTGGTTTACACAAACTTGAAACTTCTACCCGAAGAACAATCCCACGGCCTATGATAGGTATACAGCCAAACATGTTGCGAAAAAGGAATGAATTTCCGACGGGTTTGGGTCAAGGAGCTCTGCTCTTCAGAAAACGCTTCAGCCAAAAAGTGCTATACTAATACTAGTATTAATATGGCACGTGTCCTTGAAAGATTCAAGTCACTTGCCTGGCTTGCTTCGCCCCCCAACTACTGTAAGCTTTACCGGTAGCTGTCAAGCCCACCCAACTCACAGTCCTATAACCTACGTTTCATCGATATATAGGTTCACCTTAACGAGACCCGAAGATCGCAGCTCCGCGAGGCAGTTCTTTGCGTCCTTAGCTGTCAGTGTAAGCACGACCACCTGGGAAATAACGCGGAAAAGGGAAGAATCAGCAGCAACACCTTGACGAAATAAGTACGGTAGTCGATACTACTAATGCCACGCGACTGCTGCTGCTATGAAATATATATGTGCTGCGATACCTCCAACACTGAATGCACAGCTAGAGCAACCACAGCCCTTCTCGTGTATAGATAAAACACACAACACCTATAGATCCATACGTAGCAAAAGCGGTAGTCGTACGGGCCCATACCAATTCTATGATATTCATGTAAAAGTACGTTTTATATTTTAGAACGGATGTGTTTTCGGCGTTTTCGCTTGGAAGCACGACACACAGGATATTGTAACTTGGTGTCTTCCTTTTTGATGGTCCCATGAACTGTTAATATAATTATTTTTAGTCTTTAATTCGAGGCCAGAAACGGAGGGGGCGAGGGGCGGGGACGTTCGCTCTAAAGGAAACGACAAAGGGACAAAGCCAATAGCGAGGGAACATAGCGGTACTCTAAATTGCTGCAGTTTTTTTGTTGATATCGCATCACATCACAGCAATAGTAGTGGGTGGCCGGAGGTGATGATCAGGACAACGGGGGGGCGTGTGTCGAACGCAGAGTATCCCAACGAGCTTGCGAGTCAAGACGATCAACCCATTTTTATCGATAATCCTTTGCAGGTTTTCCGCTCCTCGCGATGTTGCTCGCAAGGAGAAGAGTAGGCCTTCGGTGATGATCAACATGTAATACAAGTATTAGTAATACTCGGCAGGCTTTCGTACATATATGCAAGGGGGCCAGGACCACCTGAAGGGGAGTGGGTCCCTTTCAGACCTCACTTTTCAGCGGCCCAGAGGCACTGGTGCGAGTGACTTCCTGTGTGCTATTTTTAAGGGGGACCATAGTAATCAGGACCTACTGTGTACACAAAATCCTATATATCCCCATTTTTTAAGAACCAAAATTGGTCCTGACTACCATGTTCCCCCGTGGTAGTCGTCGGTTTGGAGATACTGTACATACTGTAGATACCTGGTATGCACTATCAAATGTATTCGTTTGTAAGGTTATGCCAACAAAACTATGACGCGCGCTACGATACTATTAACAGCATCAATACTATTATTTAATACTACTAACAATAGCACTTTTTAGTTCTTCTCGTTTTCTGAATGACGGGGCTCCTCAACTCTAAGTCGTCGAAACGCCTCTCTTTTTTTGCAATGGTATTGCTTTTGATACCTAGGCCGTGGGTTTGTCCATCGGGCTGTATTTCCTGCTTGCTCAAAATCAAGTTTTGGGCGAGATATCCTAAACCACAGTAATACTTCTCAAGTGACTCATGAGCCTCAGAAAAAAAAACGGTGCACTTCTACCGTACTATTAGTACTATACTACTATTACTCCTATTAGCAGCATGTGTCCTATTTATAAGTCCATTTTTGAGTGCGGTACCGAGGCACTAGCGGGAGAGGCTGAAAACATTAAAAACTATTAATAGGAAGACGCAATGGGGATATCCACCCTCTACCCTAGACCCTTGGTCGGGGAAGAACAATTGCTGTACGCAGGGGGCTCACTCACTTTCGTTGGAGTAACCTTTTCCCCCATGCGTTTTGAAGATGTGTCCAGCTCCAGAATGGCCTGCACGACGTGCGGTACAGACAACTCACCCGCCACATCGCCACTTCTACCATCACCACGCGGTTCAGCACCATTACCACCCATGGCGTTCAGCGTGGTTCCTGATATTGACAAAAGGGAAAATCAAATTGTGTCGCAAGAAAATGAAACAAATGAGGCGTTGTGCGATGGGCGATCGGAAAAGCGAGCTGCCTTTGTTATGTTCTGGGGACTGCGCTCACTGCCCCCGCAAACTGCTGTACCGGGTATACTAGGTGCCAGTAGTAGAATGGCAGCACGGTGGGCACTCCAGCATGCATACATCGGATACCCATTGTCTATACAGGGTGTGAAAGCAGGGATAGTTTGATTTTTTAAAAACTTCGGCCGTCGACTACAAGTATTAATATCAATAATGGCCCGCAACGTTGATGACCAGGCTGCCTATTCTCACTGTACACTCTGTACGAAGGCACACTCGTAGCTTGAACGTAATGAAGCTCTACGGGTCACTCGACAAAATCACCGTAGCTTGTAAGCGTCCCGCATGGAGGGTGGGTTTTGAATTGAAACACAACACGAGGCATTGAGCCATCGCTATTTTCGCTTTTGCGCCAGAAACAAAGACGGCGAGCTCTACATACCACCGGTATATCCTTAGTTAATGGTATTTTAATAGTAGTTGCTATTATAACCCCGGTCGGCGATTAAGAACGGCGACGGGGGGGGGGGCGTGGACTCGACCTAAATGCAGAACAGTCCTGCAACACATTTCCTGCAGGACGTTGGTCGAGTTTGGAGTTTGGCGTTGCGACCGCCCCATTTGCATGTAGACGCATGCTACGATAGAGGTAGCACTTTTGGGCAATATTATTTTCTGAATTTCGGGACTCCTTAACCCAATATCGCTGTATCATCTTTTTTTCGATCTTTTTTTCGTTTCATGTCTAGGACATGAGGTTGTTCATCAGGTTCGCCCTTTACATTTTCTCAAAATCACTTACTAATAGTATAGAGGTCCTCAAATGAGGAGAGGAGCCCCAGAAAAAGTGTACCAGGTAGTGCACCTCTAGCGTAGCAGGTGTCTGTATCGCCACCAAAACACGCTGCAGAGTGGTGCGACCGCCCGTGCCGACTCCGACTCCCCTTGAAAGGATTGGGGTTAGGGGTGAGGTCAGGGTTGGGTTTAGGGCGGAGTAAATCCGACGTGCAAAGTTGAAAGTGACAACACAACACAAGTGTCCTGCAAGAAGAAGAGGTGTTTGGCAGGGGCGTCCTTCAAGTAGAGGAAGCCGGGGGCGTGCGGCTGTTTGAGCCGGTGGCACCACCACGGCATGTATGTACAGTACTGTTGGGATGGATAACAGCGTTGGTAAGATATTAGTAGGGATTCGTCCGTTTGACCACTGGTAAAAGGTTAGCCAATTGCCTACCCAAACTAAGCGTTATAACAAGCGCGGCAAGCATGCACTCCATGCATGTACTGGATGTGCGACGAAAACAGACCCGGGCTGCGCGTATGAGCTACATTTCTTGGTTTCCCTATGTCACGGCCCATAGGGCGCGACATGGGACGTCCCATAGAGGTATGTCATCCCATCGAACATCCTATGGGACAATGGGGTCGGTGCATGCCCATGGGACGTGCCACGACTACTGTCATGATGGCACGTCCCGCAGGAATCCAATTAAGGTACATCACGTTGAGACTATGCAAAAAGTGTAGTGTCGACAAAAAGAAAATGGTGCACCCTCCGACTACCCTCTGCTGGTATGATAGGTTCTGGGAGCACAGGAACATCGGTTTACCTGTGCATCGTTTATCATTGTTCAGAGCGCAGAGCACAAGTACTATACTCACGAAGTGCGTCGTGACTATTTGTTTGATGTTTGATGATTGATGATCAGTGTTTTTGTTTTGTTTCTTACTATGTGCCCCAGGTGAATATTTGACGATCATTTGTAATTTATTTTCGGTTGCGTTTTCATGCCGCGGGATAATATAAGACCAATCGTATAGGAGGGCCGAGCTCTTTCTTTTAGAGTATGAGAGCAATGCAAACAGCGTCCGCGGGCAAGCATAGCAACGCAGTCCGACAGTCGGGCCAGGATGGGCTACAGCAGACCATGCCGCTATTATACCATACATGCATGATGTAGTACCTGTATCTCTAAGGGGGTATCATCGCTTTGCGGCGATCAGACACGCACACTACAGCAGCAGTACATGTCCCCGCTGATACCCATTGCGACAAATATATGTGCAGGCAGTACTACAGTATGATACGTACTGCTAAGCAGCTGTGTAGACCAAGTGCATAGTTCGAAGTAGACTGTGACTTTGGTTGCTACAGACAAACCAGAAAACTGCGGGCACGAAATCCCTTTCTCTCTCGATCGTTGCCATGGCAGTGCCACAGCTTTGCCATGACCCTGCCATGACCCTGCCACGGCACTACTATGAATGCCCATGGTGCCCGTCATGGCACTGCCGTGGCCGTGCCATGGCACTACCATGAAGGCTCATGGCGCCTGTCATGGCACTGGCATGGCACTGCAATGAAGGCCCCATGGCGGAAGTGTCATGGCAACGCAATGGGAAAAACTGTGAATTAATGTGCATCGCTGCCGGGGCCGTAACAACGTCCACGTGAAAAGCTTGGGTTTTGTTGGCCACCTACTAATAGAGCTCTCGGGGCATGGCACTGCCATGGCACTGCATGAAGGCCCATGGCATTGCCATGGTAATGCTGTGGAAATGTCAAGAAAGGTGCAGCAGCTTTCCTGGAACCGCTTGCTGCCTGGGGGGCAAACCCCTGGTCCTTGCTTGAGATTGACTCGAACGCCCGAGTGAAGACGCTTGGCTGCTTTTGGTCAGCGCGTAGAGCTCTGGGGTCTCTACTCTTCAACTGTAGATATCTAGAGGCCTAGACTACTCTTGGTGTCGTTTATCAAAGATAAAGGGACGCGAAGTCAGAAGATTCGAAAGGAAGGGCCAAGTACCACAGGATACAGTAAGTAGTAGTAGTGACCCCTCTATAGCGCCGGTTGAGTAGTGCCGGTTGCCCGCTATAGTGCATGTATAATCGCTTAGCACAGATGTAAACAACCAGTAGTGGCAGTATGCGTAGTAGTGCTGGTTGCCGCCATAATGCAGGTATTTCCGACTAATAATAGCACATAGCGGGACCACTATTTATTGCTGCTGTATCATAGCAGATAAAAAAGCTGTAAAAAAACGGCGTGGAAAAAAAGTTTATGGTGAGTGCCAATCTGGGCATAAAAATAAGGAATGTTTTAGTATATATTTCAATACAGAAAGAACCTTATATTTCCGTCCACATTGGTATCATACCCGACAGATCAAATAGCTGAGATTCGTCTGATTCTCATTTTTTCCAAACCACCAGAGATCAGACATGGAAAAGATCGAGCATCGAGGATCGCCTGCGCCGTGCATACGCCGCTGGCAGCGATCATCCCACGATCGTCTGCAAACTGATCCGGAGCAACCTTTCGGCAAGGGGAAATAATGCTGAAATGCTTGCTCATCGTCGCAGAGGGCGTACATTCGAATCGTCTCCCGCGCGCGCACAGAAAAAGTTCAGCGCCGAAAAAGCATGGCGCTTCCAACATGCTCGCCAAGCTCAATCTCTCCCGCGAAAATTAACAAGCATTCGAGGCACAGCAGACACGGGATCAGACGGCAATGCGTACCCTCGGATATCTCACCTATAGCGCCACTGCGCCTCCACGTGCTAGTCGCAGAGTGGTGTCTACCCTGCCGCACAGGCAATCTTGCTTTTTTTTTATGTTCACTCACCGTGGAAGGCTATAACGTATTTTCCCTACGGTATGTAACGTACATTGTCGACAGAACGAAAAATAAAAATGATATCCAAATCTATATCCAGACTTTATTTACCGTACGAAATATCCAAACCCAACTCCGCCGCGTTTTTGGTCGAGGATGGGCAGGATGGTTTATCGGGTACCGAGTATCCTGTCCTTCGATGTCGTGTCAATTGCAAAGCAGCCTCCCCATCACAACAAATTTATAACATGCCTGACAAAAAGGTCATATTCATCAAGAAGACGCGACATCAGCCAGTCAGTGTACAAATGTAACATCATCATCATCATCAGTCAGTCAGTATAAATAAAGAACGTCAATTTGGCTGAGGCTCAATTAAACTTGTCGCCATCATTTAGCACAGGCTACTACAGTACAGGACACCTAATAAGAAACAGAAATACTGACCCAGGCTGAGTTTCTTATTTAGGAGGGGGGGTGTTCTACACTAACTTCAGCATAAAGGCTCCCGTATTTCTTATTTTCCTGTAAGTCCCAGCCTGCGTTTCTTATTAGTCTGTTTCTTACTAGGTGTCCTGTACTGTATTACGGTCTGTTTCTTACTACAGTAGGTGTCCTGTACTGTATTACGGGGGGGCATAGTAAATAGGACCAAGCATCGTTAGTAAAAATAGGTAAATGTAGAGGTTTTTGTGTGTACCTATTTACTTGTATGTAGTATGTTGATTGTATGGGATTTGGTATGGCACACGACTCTGAGCACCGTTTCTTCGGACGATTTTCTTATGTACCTGGTATCGTGAGCCGACGAACCTCGATTCATGAGCGAGTGTCCCCTGCACAGTACAGCCATCCGTTAGAACACGCACGCAGCAGGGTTTGCCTCGGGTATGAAGGGGTCACCTTGAAGTTGCGGTCCACGCTATCTATGACCAAAGGAACGAACGCCAACAAATATTATGACACCAGGTACGTACCTGGTATTAAATTAAATGTGCTGCAAACCGAAACAAGGCACTAGATCCACGAGTGGACGGGACCCCCCCCGTTTCGTCGACATACATAGTACTACATACAGTAGAAGATCGTAGGCAAAAGGCAGACCTTCTCAGCACCTTTTCGAAAGAAGTCTGTTATGACGTAAAATTCACAGAACGTCGGCAAACTGCAAACGGCAGCCTTTAGAAGCACCTTTTCGAACGCCAAAAGTAACGCCAAGTTCACAGAACGTGGCAAATCTGCACGTTTTGTGATGTCTGACGTTCGAAGAGGTGCTTAGAAGGTCGCCCACGTTTTGCCCACCTTCTACAGGACTCGTATGTCGACGAAACGGCGAAACGGGGGGGGGCCGTCCTCCAATATTGAATGTAAAAAGGTTCCACATGTTGTGATGGGGTTCCAATAAGTGGGACAGTGGAGAGCACTCACCCCGTGCATGCTATTTTAAGTAGACCCCCCCGTAGACCTCACGGCGCTTCGTGCTTGGTGCACGCGATGTCTGCCTGGCCGGTGAAAATCCGACGTGCTCCGTCCAGGCATTGTACACTATTAGTAAGTCATTTTGAGTAAACTGAAAGTGCAACTCGATGACCAAACCCATGGCCTAGGTATAAAAGATGTTCATATTACACATCGAGAATGTCATTCCGACGAATTTGGGTTAAGGAGCCCGATCATGCAGGAAATGAAATGCCGAAAAATGCTACCAGTATAATACTAATAGTAGTATAAATTATTAATACCTCTATCCTAGCACGCGTCAACAGTAACTCCGCGCGAGGGGGATGATACCACGTATCAATAGTGTGTACACGGTAAGGCACCCACGAGGCAGTTACATAGTATATCCATTACTGTCTCTGGAAGTGGCCACGACAGCAAACGAATGTATGTATTCGACGATGTCATCCATATGTCAAACAGTACGCACAAGGTCCCGCAGTCCGCCTCACAGGTGATTCTTAGTACCACCGGTAGGTTGCAGCTCACCCTTCATGCAACTCGCCGAACGCCTCGCGGTGCTTCGCGCTTGGTGCACGTGATGTCTGCCTGGTGGATGAAAACCCGACGTGTTCCGTCCTGGCATTGTAGGGATGCAAGGAAGGGTCTATGGCCATACGACTACGGCTATGCATGAAATGAGTTAGACGACAACATCCTCCTCCCACCGCGTATACAAAGATCAAAGACGCACCGATGAAACAAATAGCCTGCGGCTAATCGCCACTCAGGGGGAACCCTGCCATGCCAGCTCCGCCCCGCGTTGACAGTGTTACCACCGTTGCTGCCGCCGCAGCCGCCTCGATATCATGCAACGTTACCAAGCATCCCTGCAACAGCATATATATAGCTGTCAGCAATACAAGTATCATCATGTTGAGCGCGTGTTGTACATCCCCTTGTGCTGCATCCTGTACACGCAGCATGAATAGATAGTCTGTTCGCGGCGTGCCGCGCGAACGGTTTCCTAAGAGACATTTTTATTCCACGTGGGAGGCTGGAAAGGGCTGAGCGGAGGCTGCGAAAACGAACAAGGAGCTGAAAAACAACACAATTAGCGAGACTGGAGGCAAAACTCTCACGATGCATGCTCGGGAGCCTGTCACGCGAGCATTGCTCGTAACGTGGTGCGTTCGTTGAAGAACGTCAAAAGTCAAGCACCTGTTCGAAATCGATGGGGCCGAGTACCTAGACCAACAAAACAAGGAAATGTTGCCGGCACAAGAGAAGCTTCATACTGTGTGTAAAGCAGTGGAGGATCGCCCCCTCTTGCAGCCTCACAGCATGAAATGTAGAAATGTAAACGGCTAAAGCACGACAAGAAACAACATCGCAGTGTCAGTTTGTTGCCGACACAAGAGACGCTGCGCACCGTGCGTGAAAACAGTGTAACCCCGCCCGCCGTCCCCGTACCTCAGACCACGTCAGTTAGATATTCCAACGCCAAGCGCAGCACGAAAACAAAGTACATCGCAGTGTTAGTGCTGGGGTCGGCGCACAATCCAGCCTCAAACATATTTCGAAGCATACCTGTTGTCCATAAGCAAGTCTGCGAAAAAGGCTCCCTACCCCAGCAGTAGTATTGCATTGCTTCGTGTGGCTAAATCTGCCATGGAGTCTTCCCGCGGTAGGGGTGGAAACTTATTTTCTGAGCTCCTCGCTTGAAGAACTTAATATCTCACCCGAAACACGACCTCGAAGATTTAGTTTCGCGCAACCCGGCCAACGGTTCTGTGCGCTACGTATAATAGTCCTAATTCAACTATGCCAGTAAAATTATCCTACCACCGGGAGTTGCTTACTTGAGGAGCTAAACCGGTCAGAAACTACTGAGTGAGCCAGAAAGTGGTACCCGGGAATATTAATAGTTCATGGAAAAAATATTTTCGACACGGTTTTCCTCTCAAGTTCCAGAGGGGTTAACAGTGGTAGAGCAGGAGGAGATTCGCAACTTTCGCGGATGCAATTGTTCTCAAGATAAACATGTACTATTCATACTATTCATATTAATATATCAATCGTACTAACCGAGCAATCTGATTCCCTTCGTCGGGACATCACCAAACAAACCAAAGTCTTCTTCTTTTATCTGCAAAAGGGTGCCAGTTCGTGCTCGGTTGAATTCAACGCCACTGCACCCAACACTTTATCGACCGCGACCAGCTGGGGTACGGAAAATTAGCAGCCACCGGTCCGTGCGCGCCGGGGTGGAAACGTCGCCGTTCTCTACGAAAACCTTTGGAAAGGCATCCTATGATACAGCCATCATGGGAACGAAAGTTGGACCTCTAATAAGAGTCTACACTAGGGTAGCGCTCCCGCCGGAAGATCCCATTGAAGCAATGCCCAGGTGGCGCACCTCCTATCTAACGCCAAAAACGAAAGGAAAAAAAACGTCAGCCACAAGGAGATATTACGCTGCTCAAGGCCTGAAACTGCCTTATGTTGTTTCAGGACAGACTGGTCCACAATATCAGATGATACGGCTGCACCGCACTACCGTATTTGCGACGTCACCGCCAACCAACGCAAACTCGCCTGCGCCGTAAGCAGCAATTTTATGCGCCGTCATGTTTTGGCTATCATACAGGAGATCACCCGCTAAACTTGGACTCGTCGATCCAGCGACGTTCTTTTCTCCGTGATTCCAGCAGCGGCCCGCCCCTACATCACAACATGCCTGTACGTGGTACGCGGTATATATGGTACAAGGAATATACTTGCTTGCTTGCGCATGCTACATTTACAGCACCCCATGTCCTCTGAGGCCAACTCTCGGATGTATTCACTTGCTTGACCTCTTCGTTGTTCACCATGTTCGACAAGTACTACTAACACGTGCTCTGTCCATCATGGTATGGTGGTATGCACGTATGATACCATGGTACTTGTCAGCGATGCACCACTACTTAGACCACCAGTACTGCCGGGGGTACGCATCAAAGCGTGCGGAACGCAAGTTCAACGCTCGCACAAACAACGGAGCCATTTCTCGACCTTCGCCAACTTTTTCCGGGCAAAATCAAAGCAGACGATACAAACAGCAGGCCACACATTATATCGCGATCTACCAGCATGGCCGCCGTAAAAGCAGCGGTTGGTCAAACTGATACCAACACGTACACAAAAGCAGCTTCAAGAATGGAATTTTACACTACACACCCTGCCACAGAGTGCCACGAGCATCTCCTTGCCAACAAAAGCTGCTACGGCCAGTACCATGAGCACCCCCTTGCCAAAATAAACGCCCTGCCACAGCCAGTATCATGAGCATCCCCTCGCCAAAAAACACGAAAAGCACGTCTGAAAAATAGCATCGGCTGCCCCCCCCCCCTCCTTCCAGGCCAAACTTCTCCGGAGCATTCCAGGTGGTGGCGGTAGATTTGGCTGACCGTAGCGTCACGAAGCTGCAACGGCCTCCATCAGCGTAGGCGCTTCCTTACTTCCCGGCGAGGGAGGGCTGATTCGCCGCTGACTTGCGCACGTTATGCCTCCCACCTGTCGCGTTGTAGCCCCGCCCGATGAATCTGCATTCAAAAAAAAGAGTTTTAAACAAAAAAAACGTTTTAAAAAAAGCGCAAAAAAGGGAACGCGACCACTACTAGCAGCGGCAGAACGCTTCGCGATGGTCCGGGACGTGGCGACGTTTTGCATCGCATTCCACACGATGAAGCGCGGCTTTCCAACTGGCTGTAGCGGTCACGTCACAGGTAAGAAACGGGTTCATTTTGTATTACTTCTTGGGGAAAACACTACGGGAGTCCTCCCAAGCGGTAGAGGTGAGAAGGAGCACCAATTGTCGCGATTATTACGCCGTGGCGGCTATGATAGAGTACTGACAGTCCGCAGCGTCCAGGCAGCAGGAGTCGGCGGAGGGTTCAGGTTTCCTATTCCCTACCGTCCTAGAAAGCGGAGACGAAAAGGGATCCGGCGCTTACACCATCGAACATCACCTCGAACCTCCAGACTCGCTTGCAAGCAGCGGGTATGGAGGACAAGCGGTGCACGTTGCACTCCTTCCGAGTAGGGGGGGAAGCTAGCCACCGTACGGATGGTACGGCCATGGATATTCTCATGGAGTACGTCGAATAGAGGTCTGCGGCCGTAGCCGACAG
>JBBMKB010087284.1:0-24462 GCA_037833945.1 Alaria marginata
CGAGCAATCAAGGAGTTAGTGGCGAAGTCCGGCCGTAATCCCGATGAGTTCGCCCTGCACTCGTTGCGTATCGGAGGAGCGACTACGCTCGCGGCGGGAGGAGACGTATCAGAACGAATGATCCAGAGAGAAGGGAGGTGGAAGTCCGACGCGTACAAGGCGTATACGCGGAATAACATAGAGGGTTCGAGAAGGGTGTCCCTTAAGCTAGCAGTGGCAAGCAAAGGGAAGGAGAGACAGCCGGGTGAGGGAGCAGTCTGGGGTAGGAAATGATAACTAGTATACGACATCAGTGGTCTCAGATGACCTCGGCGTTGGAGGAGTCGAATGGTACGGTACCATTCGGAGGCTTGGTGATCCGAGACGACTGTAGGCAGTAATAGTTAGGAACCCGGCTGGTACCTACCATAGTAAGGGAGAGAGGGACTGGAGTATGGGCGAGATACGAAGGAGATCGCAGGAGTCTGCGGTGGGTGTATCTAGCCAAGGGAAGACAATCTCTCTCTCCCCAAAACCCAGAAAAACGATAATGACAATGCAATTCGGAAGATGTTCAAGAAAGGGTAGGTTTGCCGGTAGACGAAGTAACGGTCTCCGTAGATGCAGTCACCGCCAAATCACGGTTTATGGTAGAGAGAATTAGGCATGTTTATATCGGGTCTGGGGGTTTTGAGGACAGGCGCCAAAAGGAGCGCCTTTCCTCCCTCAGTGTTGGGAGCAGACCTCACGAATAGGTCAGTAAGACCGGGCCGAGCAACAAGCAAGTCAGGGTTCTTGCTCGGAACGTCTGCAGATTGAGGTAGTAACTGGGTTGGCCAACCCAGTCAGAAATTTGTGCCTCTCCCTTCCACCCGCCCGCCCCCCCTTTTTTCTTTCGACGGATGGGAGGGGTAGGGAGTGGGGAGAGCTAGGTAGCCGGGGTTCCATATAATGTTTTCCATGATTATTCTTTTTCTTGAATTTTCTGAGTCAGATTGGAGGAGTCAAATGGTACGGTACCATTCGGAGGCTTGGTAATCCGAGACAACTGTAGGCGGTAATAGTCAGGAACCCGGCTGGTACCCACCATAGTAGGGAGAGAGGGACTCGAGTATGGGCATGATGCGAAGGAGATCGCAAGAGGCTGCGATGGGTGTATCTAGCCAAGGGAAGACAATCTCTCTCTCCCCAAAACCCAGAAAAACGATAATGACAATGCAATTCGGAAGATATTCAATAAAAACTCTCTGGCTAGAAAAAAGAAACATAGGGCGTGCGCCCAAACTTTAACGAGCCTCGAGCCTCGAGCTTCGTGCCGATCTAGCACACGCGGTGCTCCACAGCTTGAACCGCGGCCTGCTCCCTCCGCGTTTTTCAACCCCTATGAGTGTGCGCCATTGTCGAGGTCCTCCGTACCGTCACCCAGCTCGACGGTTGCGCTGCTGTTAATTGTAAGCCTGTTGAGCTGCGTTGCGTCGTGATCATATCAATTCTCCATCCACCTCCTCTCCTGGTTTTCTCCGCCTAGATCGAACCGGCTGTGCTTTGTTGGCCGCCACAGCAGTATGACCAAGCGACGAGTTGGTACTGGAGGTGACGCGCCCTGTCGATCTATCCGTTGGCGGCGAGTGGGCGTGCGCCCCATGAAATATCCCTCAGGCTACCCCATTGGACGTAACAAGGTACAACACATATGTTGCCCCAAAGGCCGTCGTATGGCCGATCTCGTAGGAAATGTTTGCCATGGCATATCCCATAGCTTGATCTTCCCATGGGTAGACATATAGGACCTCCTGTAAGATGTCCTGTGCTATGTCACATAAGGCGTTGCATAAGACGTCCCATTGGCAGTTCCGTGGGATGACGAGCGTCCCATGGACAGTCCCATAGTCGGTTCCCTAAGACGTCCCATGTCCTATTGTCGGTCCTACGGTTATAGCATAGAATGCCAAACGTTCCACGGTCAGTCCCATAATCTATGTCACGAAATAAAAAACGCATTACGGTGAGTCCTATGGGCGGTCTCATAGCATGTACACGTACCACGCGCTTTGTTGCGGTATAGCCCATGGCGTGTTCCATCGGGTGACAGGCATGTTACAGCCTGTATTGCGGAACGCCTTATGGGCTTCGGTACCCCATGAGCAGGCCCATAGGCTGTTCCATGCGATCCTTGACATCTCTAGTGGATGCCACGTGAGCTTTTGCATAGAATGCCGAACATCCCATGAACAGGCCGGTGGTCTGTGCCATGGGGTGGCGAAGGTCCTATGAGCAGGCGCATCGGCGATCCCATGGGATGTACACGTCTCATAGGCAGTCCCTTGTGATGTAGCAAGGGATAACAAGCGTGCTATAGGCTGAAGTTTGGACCAACCCATGAGTTTCGGCAGAGCCATGGGCAGCCCCACGGGCTTTGCTATGGGGCGTCTCAAAGGAATTTAACACTAGGACGCTAAGGATAATATGAGCGTTGTTTGTTTTGGTGGCGTTTGAGTTTCGTCGGTGGCACATCGTAAACGGTATAGGAGAGGTCTTCCATCATAACGCTCGAGCACTTCACCTTGACCGAGCACACTCAGCTCCTTCCACGCCAAATACTGTATCCGAGACTTCACGCCTACGCTTGGCGCGCTATTGGTACTAAGACTTTGTGTGGACGTTAGTCGTGGACACAGTGCTAAGACTTCCAGCAGCAATCATTTCTTTGTTTCTAAATTGGCGGGGGCGGGCGGCCAATACGGAGTAGCAGAGCCTTGACAAGGCCCCATGTAGTTGTGCCACATTATCCACGTCCGGTACGAGTGCTGCAGATATGGTTCATTCACGTTCTGTACCTCGCCATGCCAGGGCCACTTGTTGAAATGTAGGGCCGCTGACTCTTAAGAGGATATACCAAGGGAAGCATGCAATGTGCCAGATGTCAGCGTTCTCCCTCCTACACCCACAGATTGGCCGTTGATCTAATAAGGATCTATTCTTCACGAAAACAGAGGTTGATGAAGGCAGACTAAAGCGGTGGTGACGTTGCGAAGGGTTACACGGCAACACTTTGCTCGACGGCGTATTTGAACACTCACTCCCGGTTCTAAGCCTGAAGACATACGAAAAACACTGCAAGTATCTTCGCTCGGGATGCCGCCAGTGGAAGAGGCATACCTTGGTAGGGGTGCACGTACAATTTGCATGGCTCATCACTTGAGGAGGTTTATACCTCTACCGACACCAGACTTTGAAAACTGAACGATGGACACCATAGTGGCCAACTGTCGGTGTTCAAGGAATATTATTGTACAACATGAATGGTATGCCAGCAATACTGGGAAGGTATGGGTTGAGGAGCCCCATGAATGTATAATACTTTGGCCATGCCATGACGTGGTGCTCCTATCGTAGCCTGCCTAGAGGGGGGCAAGGTGCCACACGTGTTTTTCATGTGCGATGCAGGATAGTATGTATTCCTCTACAGTAGATCCATACTATACCCCCGCCTACGAGCCCAAAGAAGCTAGACTCAGGCTATAGGCGGTGGCTTGTGCCCAACGTGAAAGGGGAACAATTGTTTCCCTACAATCTTCCCACTGACTTCGCGGCTGTGCATGCGTGTACACATAGTCGATGTCTATATCCTACTCTACGTTTGCTTTTGTTTGCCCCTTGGCAGAATACCTGCATGCCTGACATTGCCGCAGGCTCGCACAGTATGGCGTGTGCCCCGCAAGAAGGAATCACGACTTTCGTGAGGTGGTATGAATTTCCAGTACCAGAGAGTAAATACGTAAGTACGTGCTCTACAGCAACCGCTTACTCTGTCTATAAATACCTTACAATGCTGCGGAAAACTCCTTCTTCCCCACATTGCACGACCCATATCAGCAGCTGTCGTCGTTCAAAAATAGCGGTGTCGTGCCGCACACCCCTCTGTCCACCCTCCATGTCGTGTTCCTCTCGCGGCAAGGATACAAGACTCATCAGTAGGTCGACAGCATCTGGTTTGGTGCAGCAGCCAATTCTCCGCCACTTGGACCCCATGCGAGCCGCGGCAACCCGTTGGTGGCGAGCTCGCAGCAAGACGACCCAGCGTCGGCGACGCCAATTGTTATCGTCTCTCGTGTCGTCCGGGCACGCGGTCACGTTTCGAACACCTTGAAAGCCATGAATACCTCCAAGGGGCAGAAACATTGCTGCGACGGCAAAGCGAATGGATGCACACACGACATCGGCCATTGCTTGTTGCCTGCAAACTAATGGTTACCGGCACTGCCCAAGCTGGTCCGTATGTAGATTAACCAATCAAACTTCGAACCGCCGCGCTACTTACCGTAACAGGGGTACTTCGTATATATAAGTATTTTGCAGATTGAGTTTACCACCAACGGGCCCAAGAGGTTAAGCGTTTCACATGCGAAGTTGTCACAGTGCCTGATAGTAGAATTGCGCGCCTCGTGTAGATGACGTTTCTACATGAGCGCATTATGTCGTGCTTTTGATTCACGAGCCTAGACTTGACGTTCGTAGGTAGTGACCGAAACATCAGGAATGAGTACGACATGCGACGGCCACGATATCCCGAAACATAGACATACGACACACAACAGAGGGGAGTTACATTTCCATGCCGCTACGGTATTCACAAGCTCACCGCGTACGGCAGGACGCAAAATGCGCCACAATGGAGGGCACCAAATGGTGGAGCATGCGCCCAACAAGCCGACCACGAGGTAGATAGGCCAGACCGTCAGCACCACCATCGCAATCAGGACGTCACACACACCCTGCGAAATTCGTTTGGCACCAACAGAAAACTACGTCACGATTGTTTTTGCTGGTACCACAGCCATTGCCGGGAACACCCAACGCGCCCAATCTACCTGTTGAAAAGTGGTACTGCTGTGTCCTTTACTTCGTATATGTGGTAACAGCAGCGCGTTGTCAGCGATGACTGTATTCAACTATTAATAGTGGCCCTCATGTTTTTTGCATGCCGCGATGTGTTTTTGTTCGGTTGAAGGAGGCAATTGTAGCTCAACTCCAAGCACAGGGTTGACGTTGATACCCGTGGGCGAGAACAAGTGCACACAGAGAGCTACCGCAGCCGTTTCGAAGTGAATACAACCCCGTTAACGGTCAATCGGTTGGTTTTCGTTTTGGGAGAAGAAAAATATTGACCTTCTCGACAATGTTGCGAAGCACATATACTTTATCCTTTACGGCGTACGTGGGTCAAGGTAAGGCAACAGTGATGCTACTACCGCATGCTTGCAAATCCTGGCATTGTTTACCAACCCACCTTTAACGCTGTCGCCGCCGGTGATCCTGTCCTGTAGGCGTGATTGCAAACGTAAAAACGGCGGTATAGCGGCACATATCGCACTACGCTCAGTCCCCCCGGAAACGGAAGGCATGGTGCATTGGGGATTTCAGCAACCTCGGCAAAGTTCGCGTGGTAAAAACAAATATCTCTGTTATGCGGCACTCGCATCCAAAACGATCACAACACAGGCTTTCACGCAGTTGGCTAGGTTCACTTGTCGCGTGGCATATATTTCCAGATCTTGACCAGGGAGAGCCCAGTCTGAACTCGGTTGCCGGCGCTTCGTATCAATATGCTTTGTATGTATGTCTTCTGCTCTGTTTACCACTATGACGCAACCTGTTTTTATAATAATCGGTTGCTTCTAGCAGTGGCGATATGTAAGTGCGGTAGGTGGTAATCGCTCTAAATGTTGCTCAACCGATGTCACGCCGCCGTGAGGCAGTGTGCTGACCTGGCCTGTCTTCTGAACCGAAGCTGAAACGCCGCCGTAAGTACGAAGGCAGTATAAAACTCAAGATACACAACCTGAAAGGCAACGGCAAGAAGGCGGCAGAAGAACGAGAGGACACGGCTGGCTGCAGTCAGCCGTCAGACAACACGCGAGGGGTGTGCAATTATCTATCGAGTTTGAAGTGTCGTCAGACATGGCACGGCATGTTTAATCGGCTTCGGTGGTCGTCCTTGCATCCAAACCACCAAGAAGATGGCCGTTAAGCGGTAGTACTTCCAGGCGGAGATCATATGTAGCTGTATAGATTTTCAGCGTCATTTATTATATGTACTCCCAGCGACGGACTCAACACATTGCTTAACGTTCAGCTTGGTAAAAACGAAACTTCATAGGCGAAAACCAACACCACTGTATGGTATATAGGGAACATGCACCGTTGCAAAAAACGTCTCCGGTGCTGGGCGCGGACTGTTGAAGGCTTTCGGGGGTTCGAAGGCCGCCGGCCTATACAGCGTAGTATACGTAATTCCATGATTCGTGAGTACTTTGGCAGGGTAGGATCAACTAAGTGAAACGATATGTGATGGGTCTCAGCACCGTGCGACATTAGCTTGGTTTGCTTTCGACTATCGCTTTCACTTTCCGGCTGAACTTGAAGGACATTTTTACACTCAACGGCCGTCTGGACAAGCCATGGTCACAGGTGTCACCCCCCCCCGCTCTCCGCTACGTGCCTTCGTTTTTATCGTGTAGAGGGTGCAGCGCTCTCACTCCTTGCGGTATATCGTATCAATTTCAAGTCCTTGCGGTATTTGAATTCACAAAATGGGCCACAGTAGCTTCGCTGCCCACAACCAGATCAGTAGAGACGCCGGTAGTATTTATCGGCAAATGTCCTTACTCGTCACATTTATGCTGTTGGCCGTGCTCACTCACCAATAAGGCCACCCTTTTGACGACCGCCTCCAACCACATAATCTCCCTCGCAGCCAGCAAGCTCTGCAATCTCCTCAAGAAAAGCTAGGCCTGTCGATGCACTGTCAGTACGTCCAGCAAGAAAATAAAGAAAACCGGCGTGCGTTGGTTTCGCGTGAAATCCTGAGGAAAAACTAGTCAGCAAACTTTCAATCATTAAGAAACCCATTACGGGTATCAGGTACCTACCGCCTCTGATGCCAATAGTATATTTGAAACACCGATAATCAGCTCGCGAACATATAGGACAAGACTTGATCCAATAAAAAAAGGTACACCAGCAATGCAATGCTTTTGGGGTGACACAAGGTACGGCGCACAGAAATAATGCACGTCAAAGTGAAAACAATCACAAATAACTGTGAATTGTGATAGGTACTTTGGGTCGCCTTCCATGGTCACGTAGTGGGCGTCCGACGAAAAACCCATGGGCGACCCGTGGAAGGCCTACAAGGGAGAACTGGGGGTGGTCCATGAGCGAGTACCAGGAACTTCTAGGTGATCCATGGGCCTACTAGAAACTCGTAGGCCAATACTACGAATGAGCGCATTAGTGACCTGTGAGTGACCCATGGGCCAAGACTATCGAGTCATGGGTGACCGATGGGTGACCCGTGAACTATGACTTTAAACGCGTGAACGACAAACCAGTTAGCCATGCTACCCATGGGCCAGCGCTACACGCTCATGAATGACCCATGGCTGGCTCTTTGAACAACAGTACCTACCTATGGGTGGCCCATGCGGGGCCAATGGACCAACACTAAAGACTTATGGCCGGTCCGTGAGCGAGTAATATGAACGCGAGGGTGACCCATGGGCGACCCATGGGACAATACGAAACCTGTGCGTGGCTAGAGGCCGGCGACTAGGAGGCGTGCACGGTATACTCCTGGGTGACCCCTCGGTGACATTTGGAGGACTCATGAGCGACCCATGAGCGACCCATGAGCCAGTAGTACGAAACTTGTCGGTCACTCATGTTCGACCCAGAGGTGACCCATTGACCGAATCCATACGCCCGTGGACGGACCATGACCAGCACACCAAATATAGTATTGAACCATAGACAACCAATGGGCAACCCACGGGCGACCCATAGTCAATCATTGAAAGCTCGTCGATTACTAATTCATAGATGACCAATGGAACATAACTATCATGTCATGGGTGACCCCATCAGTGACGCTTCGGCGACCCATGGCCAGTACTACACCCTAGTGGATAGCCCATGGGCCAGCACTGCAAATGCATCGGTCATCCATGGGCAGTCCATGGGCCACACATACGTTTGCAGTGCTGGCCCATACGTCATTCGTGGGCAACCCATCGGTACGGAGTACTGGTCCATAGCCCGCCCATGGCCTACACACGGGCTTGTAGTGCTACCCCATGAGTTGCCCATGGGTTACCAACGGGTGTGTAGTGCAGCTTCATGGATCGCCCATGGGGTTGCACTACTGGCCCATGGTTCGCCAATGGATCGGCCATTCACAGATATACAGTTATGGCCCGTGGTCCTCTCATTGACCACCCACACTCACGGGTTCATAGATTTAGCCAGTGGGTCGCCCAAAGGTTGCTCTTGGGTCGCTTATGATACAATACTGGCCCATGGTCGCTCACGAGTCACCCATGGCTCGCCCAGGAGATTTTTATGATACCCCATGGATCTCAGGGACTTACTTGGGCGCGGGGAAACTGTTCATCAGTAAAACCCAATAATGTAATAACCAAACCAGATGCAGCTCGTCGACACGATCCGAGAAGCAAGCTCGGAAGTCGGAATCCCCCATGGCTTGGTTCTATACCTGCGGCACTTCGGGCTACCACTCGGGCTTCCCCATAGCTGCAGCGGTGCATCATCGCGAAGGGCCAACATATCCTCCCCCCGCCTCAGCAACTCGAGCACGCAGTCGACGCTAGATTTTATTATGCTGCACAGCATGCCCTTGTTGTGTTGGAAGTCGGTGGCGATTAGTGCAGCCCCCCTCCCCGTCAACTATGACAGTTTATATATACTCCTGCTGCTGGCTTATGCGGCTCGCTGCTGCTGAGGTTTGTGCAACGACTGTCCATCGTCCACCAACGCAGACATTTTGGCGATACTGTACAGTAGTTTCAAATGTTTTGCTGTGCGAGTTCCTGGCGACAGCTATACTATCTATCAGGTGTATATAGCTATTAATAGCCTTGATGCCCACTAGACATCTTGAAAATAGTATTAATCTTTTGTGTCCACTCTCATTTTGTTCTTGAAAACAATGTTTTCGTACACATCCAAAATTTTCCCCTTCTTACGCCGCTGGCTGGCCCAGTACAACGCGTGAAAGGCAAGGGCAACGAAAACAACTAATTCGTGCCACCGTTGATGCTCATCGCGCTATTGCAGTCGGACAAGAGCCAACAGCGACCACTGTATGGCCAAATCATGCTGCTGCATTTGTTTTTTGATGTGCGTTTCTATCTTGTAGTTTGTGACCACGGAGCTCGTCTCTCTCGGAGGCATCGGCACGGACACTGGTTTTGCTGGATGAAGATTGGTAAAACGATCAGTTTAACGTGAAGAAAACACACACACTGTCGTCGACTCAAAGCAGCCGACGGGATACAACTATGCAGAGGAAATAGGTTGAGTATCAGAGGTGACACGTCTCGAGACCACAACAACTAGTACAACTTTGCTCACTCAAAGGCCAACAGCCACAAAACAAAGCACGCCACCAGGAACGAGCAAGAGGAGGAGAACAGCAACCTCGAGGCATTGCGATCTTGACCCCGGGACATTGTTCGTTGTGACAGCAAATGCGTCAAAGCCTGTCAGAGTTTGTACACAACTTCTACGTTTTGCGATATCTTTTCTTTCTGTGTGTACGGTATCTTCAAGATACCCGCCCCTATGCAAACTACAACATCAGGCACTCGAAGCAAGAAGGATGGATGTAAACGGAGAAGCAATGCGGTGTTGAAAAAACAAAGTTCTTCGACAATCTCGCCAACACCTGTTCGCCGAATACAGCAGCAGCGGTAGTGTTGTATGTGTTTTGTTAGCACTCGGTACGATAGTAACGGTATGATACGCACGCACTGGAAGATTTCTGCGGCTGATACCGCCCGCTCACTGAAGCGAATCCAATACCTCGACAGCACGATATTAATGGCCTATAGGGCTACAAAGAAACTAGCAACGTTTTGCATTAAGATGGTACTGCACCGGCAGTAGCGAGCGTGACCGATAGGACCACACAACAAACAACTAACTATGTTTCTATGGCGGTTCGCCGACGCGGTTGGAAACTGGCGGATAACCGCAAAGAAACGACCTTGTGTGGAGACAATGCGCCAAGAAACACGTATTTTTAACAGAAGCTTGGTCGGCGCCCTCCGCACATCGCCGGCCGTATGTACACCAAGGGCGGGTCGGAGCCCCTGACCAGCTCGCCACGTTTAGATTTCAAGATGCTGTCGTTGATGTCGTCGAAAGAAGTTCGTGGAGCAAGCGATATCTCGCCGGGACCAGTCCAAGATTTGCTTGATATTTTCTCAAAATTGAAAAGCAGGTTATACTCAAGAACACCGCCAGAAATAACAGTTTAACGGAAAATTAGGAAGTACCAAAAAACAAGTCTACACTATTGCGCACTTAGACAACCGTCCACGCAAAACGTGGCTGGTATCTTCGTCAAAAAAATATTTTTTCTAAACTTCGGCTTGCCATCAGCAACGATCTTAGCAAGAGACATTAACACTATGTATATGCACGTCAATGTATGATTGGCCGCGTGTTACGATGCTATCAATAGTACTTTTTGGAAACAACAGTCTCCGAGTGACGGAGCTCCTTAACCCAAAACCGTCAACACGTCATTCTTGTTTGGTAATCTGAACATTGCTTTCACCTAGACCATGGGTTTGCACTTTTAGTTTACGAAACATAGTTGTTTAGGTGGGCATATATAGCGCTCCTCAAGTGAGTAGCCTTACAAACGAAATGGTGCAGTGTTACCGTACTGCTCAGTGTTTCATTTATGTGCGGCGCGTCCGGAAGACCTGGACAAACGGCACAGCGCGTAACTTTCCCGTCCCGGCCTCATCGTCGAGGTGTTTATCCATTCATTGGTGTTTTAGTCCTGCTCCTTTGTCTTAAAAATGAGCCTCCGTCTTTACCCTTACCCCTAACTTATACTTCTATTTAGTCCTTCTTCAGTGCCTATTCGATTTATTGTGGCCCTGCGCTGTGGGGGCGGGAGGGCCGCATATTCCATAGTATAGTACCTTATTTCTTGTTATAATACATCCATCCCCCAACGACCCACAAAACTCACAGACCGATCACGGCTCCAATCATTTACCTCCAGGACTCATACAATAGTCCCGTATAGGTATCATCGGACTATCGCCTACCTACGAGTATATTATTATCAAAAAAGGAAATACACATCAGCTGTGAGATCGAGAATATATTGTCGAAGCTCGTCTTTGCAGGCTGTGTTTGATACTCCGATCGCGCGTGTTGTAGGGTGTGTATATCCTCATGGGGTATACAGGTCGGCGCCTCCCCTTGGTACTAGCCAGTATCAGGGTCAACGGGGTGATGTTAATCAATCTGGTCACGGACGCGTTCTGCGATAGAGGTAGCACGTTTTGGCGTTCTTATTGCTCGATGACGGGGCTCCTTACCCCAAAACCGTCGGAATGTCATTCTACTTTTGCAATTTGTTTGTTTTATATACACGGGCCACGGGTTTGTTCATCGCATTGCACTTTCAGTTTGCTAAATATCATTTTTTCGGTGAGGGTACAGAGCTCCTCAAGTGAGGAGCTTGAGAAAACAATGGCGAACCTCTATCATCGCAGAATGTGTCCACGGAAACTATAAAACACGTTTTGAGGGGGACCAAATCTGTATATATAGTTGTATCGCCAGTGAGAGGAGGGGAAAGGGGGCGGTCGTACTGGGGGGGTTTAGCAATACTATTAGACCGCATACATATATAGGAGCTACGTACTGAACGAAACGACGTCAGGCCTTAAGAGATGATAGCGACGGCAGTGAAGGGGAGGGAGCGGATTTTAGTATCGTATATACCGAATAGGAGCTACTGCATGGATGGCTCGAAAGATAAAGAGGAATTATAGCGATCACCTGTCCGGTAGTGTCTACTAGTATGGCGGTATTTAATGTTTAGAGTACTCATTAATGGGATCATTTTAGTCTTTTTAATGTTGAGGGGGGGGGGGGGGGGGGGGGGCCCCCCTTTCACCCACACCCCTCCCCCACTCATTTCATGCATAGCCGTAGTCGTGTGGCCATAGATCGTCGCACCCCTACAAGGCCGCGACGGAGCACTTCCGGTTTTCACCGAGCAGGCAGACATCGCGTGCACCAAGCGCGAAGCGCCGTGAGGTGTCCGGCGAGTTGCATGAAGCGTGAGCTGCATCCTCCTACAGTAAGAACCACTTGTCAGGCGGACATCCGCACCTTGTAAGTACTTTCTTGCATATGGACAACAGCTTCGAATACAAGTATTTGTTTTCTGGTGTGGCGACTTCAAGGGGGACGTTTGGCAATAGTTTTCTACAGTTGATGCTACAGTGGGCCTAATAAGCTGATGAGTGCGGCGGGGGCGGGAGGGGGGGGGGGGTTGTTGGAAATTGACACTGTATAATGACTACCACAGGTAGAAGCTATGGTGGCGCTAAAGGGGAAAAAAACATTTAGCGATCACCTGTCGTGTAGCGTTTATTACTCTGGCGGTTTTTGTTTTTGGTATGTACTGTATGGTATCCCGATGGTCTCTTACTTCCAAGAAATGGCCCCGCCGCCATTGGGGCGGAGGGTTTTGGTACACGAAAAACTTATTCCACTCTAATCTCAAGTAATTCGTCCCCAAAAGGTGGGTTCAGTAAAAAAAGGGCCAATCCCTAGGAGTAGGCATACGTAGTTGGCGATAGTCCCAGCTCGCACTGGAGAGTTTTGATGAGTGCCGGAAGCCGAGGTCAATTGGTCTTCGAGTCTTGTGGGCCTTCGGAAGATGGACTCAGTGTTGTAGAGCCCACAAGATTTTTGTAACACAGTAACTATGATGTTGCATGGCTATAGCATTTTTGCGTACAGGGAGGCGCCAAGCACGCGAACCCGTGCGGCAGCTGGTGCTGTTGTGGGTCCTTCGTGTGCATACACACTCGTGCTGCTGTAACGTACGAGTAGTACAGGTGTCATGATCGCATTGTTGTTCGCGCTTGCTTTGAGAGTGTACTTGGATGATAGTCTTGCGACTTCAATCACGTGGTTTTCTGCTGGTATGTCACTGTTATTGTGCAGCCGCTGCTAGTAGTGCTGCGCTGCTGCTGTATCGTGGAAAATCGCCCAGTAAATGAGGTGTGGAGAATGGATTTTGTGAACCCGGCAGGACTGCTAATACTACGAGAGTTGAACATTGATTGTGTGCTGTTGTATACGAACGTGACACAAAGAAGCATGACAGCAGTATCTTCGTACTGCTGTATTGACGAAGAGGGTCGCACAGCTCAGCAAATATTCACCCTCCACCAATCCGATTGGGAAAACTTTCGTCCCGGATGTTTAATGGGCAGTTCACATGCACTGCTAGCAGCTGTTGTCAACACGTTGTTGTTCGTCGAGGATGGCCGTCCCGACAACTGCCGTACAGTGCAAGTACTCGTGTACCCTGCTATATGATATACCTGGCACGTATGATATATCATACGTAAACTGAACAATAATAATAGCGCACCTGCACCTGGTGTTGGGTGGAACTACAAGATATTCCCGCCTCGCGCGAAAGGGTCGCCTTCGTTTTTGCCAACGTGTCTTTATGCGTGTCTGCTGTCAAGCCCTCAACTCTGCCCTGTGTCGGTGGTGACTCGCTTCTAGCCAGGTGCGGCGGATGGAGTTGGGCTTGGAAGGAGCCCAAGACTTGGCCTGTCTCTTCTTCAAGGCATGAAGTGCAAGTATTAATTGCTGCTGTACGTCATCCGTGAGTTACAGCAGTAGGTGCAAGGTGGAACGGGAAGAAAATAAATTTATTGGAATTTTCCCTGGGTCGAGCGGCCATTTTCCAAGCGTCCGGGCCAGCTTTTATAAATCCGCGGGAAAAATGTGGAAACCCCTTACCGTACGTAAACTGGAACAAACAGGGTTTGTGGTGCGATGCCGTAAGCTGTTACACCCACTCTCTGCTACTATATCACATTTAATGTCGACTAAGAGTGGTACACGAGTGTTGAGTGGATGCACTGCAACCAGTATGCCGCGAACAGCCCTGGTAGTCGTCTGTGCAACGAGTGCAATGTTGCTGTATTGCGTTATTTTGGCGAAATATTTACTCTTTGGTTGGATACGCGGGCACCGTACCTCAAGTTATACAGCATGCAGAAGGTTCATGAATTAATACAGACTTCCGGACGGAGAGTATAGACTGTACTGGCATTTGTGTGGTAGCCTGGTAAGTACCAGGTGCAGAATCGTTCCGATAGTCATCGTGGTTTGTTGTATTCCGGTACTTGTACGTACGACATATTCAGAGCTTTTCGTTGGTCACACCACCCACACCAGCCTTGTTGTGCCCACGGTAAATGTTGTCGATACTGAATACAACAGCCGCGTAATACGTACACGCGTGTACGTGCAAGACTTGTACCGGCGTATATCGCAGCCTCGATTATTTACCCTTGCACGCTTCTCATGACGTATGAAAGGGACACTGCGCCGTAGTACCAGGGTGTTGTCTCCGACGTGGAGTCATCCCACGGTGGTAGGGATGCACCCTTTTGTATACGAGCTCCTAACATGAGGAGCTCAATATCTCCCCAGAAATATAACTTTGAAGACGTTCGTTCGTGCAACCCAACCCACATTTCCTTGCGCTAGCCCTAAAACAAGTACACTCGCAAAGCTATTAGACCAACCGGTAGTTCCTCACTTGAGGAGCTCAGCTGGTCATAACATTTTTGCCCAAAGGTGCAACCCCTACCGTGGGACGACTCCGTGTATCGTTCGCATTGCGACACCCGCTACCGTAGAGGTGCGCTAACTGTTTGCGAGACTCCTCGCTTGAAAAGGTATTTACCCCACCCAAAACTGATTTTGATGAGTTAAACGTGCAACCCGATTGAACAATCCCATGGCCTAGGTATACAAAAACAACTTAATCGCAAAACAAGAATGACATTCCGACGATTTTGGGTTCAGGAGCCCCGCCATTTTTGAAAATGTTTTAGCCAACAAATGCCACCCCTATCGTAGCACCGGTCCTGTGTGCATGCAGTGACAAAGACGATACCGGCGTCGACGTTTCAAAGCTTGAATGGAGTCAGGGGGTAGAATTCCCGACCAGACCTGCCGATCAGCCGGTCCACACCCAAATCAAACCTGGGCGCTACTGGTTGGCACGCGCCACACGTCTGCGGAGGAATATAAAATGGTCGCCAACCACTTCAGCGTTCTACTTCCTCTTTGCCAGCACTCCGTGAACAGCTCAACCTCCCACGTCAACATTGCCAACATCACAAAATTATCTACTCCTCCTCCCGCCATATCGCACCGCCTCTCAAACGGCAACATCCCATCACAGGCTCGCTTGCCTCTCCTCTACATCTACTATATGTACGGCACAAGCAAAGGAACACGGTTCAGGTCCAGCTTGAGATGCTTGCAAACGCAGTGAAGCCCAGCACCCGCCGATATCTTCCTTTCGCGGTGCTTGGAATGCTAACGTGAAGGGCTTGGCGAGGTCGACTGTGGACTTCTCCGAAGCGGCTTGGCGGCCGTGAAGGGGTGGTCTCCTACAGTAGCTGACCTCCTGTTAACAGCGCGATTAAATCAAGCGGCAAGAACGATATGCGTGGATAGGCTACCAGAGGGTGTCGTTCACTCGCTCAAACCCCAATATTTACGCCCTATCCGAAGTGACAGAGAGGTAGAGGCACGCGCTGTATCGCGAGTGACAAAACTGGGACCGACGTAGCGTCACAAAACCACACTCAGACAATGAGCGCATACAGACACAAGGGCAGCGCCTTACCGAGCGGCTAGTGCGCCAGCGTGCTCTTCCCTGCCACGGGACGCTCCCGATATAGCTTTCCTGCCGCTCCTTCTGATTTTCATTTTTTCTTCGAGAACTCGAAGTGAACCGGGCACATTTTCAGACAGCAAAAACACATTTTTTGGCCCATACCTGAGCAAAAAAAAAATATCAAAGGAGCAGTAGGCAATGCCTTTTGGAAAAACGTAAACAGATTCCAAGCAAAATCGGCGTGAGAATCCCAGATGTTGTGGAGCTCGTCCAAATATCATAGATTTGTATAGGGTATAATATACACGCCATATCTCATGATGGAGATCCAACTAGGCGATTGTGAGAATATCGATTGTCAGGCCATGCCTCAGGGAATGTTCACACCGAGTACCAACGGCATCGTTTATCGGGCTTTTGTATAGGTGTTAGGATTGACGTTTGACGGCAAATGGATTTGTTAACTTTTTCGACGAAAACAATTCGGATTAAAAAAAGTTAGGATGTCGGCGAATGCGCTGAAGGCTCGGTGACGCTGCTGCCAAATTTAGAGCCCTAAAATTTACAAATGGTCCAGAAAACGCCGGACGGGGTTACAAGCGGTTATTGGCCAGCCCAGCTCGTAGTGCACGTCCTACATTGGGCACAGCAGTCTTACTGTGTATGACTATACTCCGTTGTGGGACCGTATGCGCACACCCGCACTACCTGTGACCATGCAAATTTGTTATGGCAATGAGTTAATGTGAGAACAACAACATCAACTGACTTTGTGGTACATGTAGTAGAGAAAGGTGCCTATCCACCATCAACTGGTCGAAGCCACAGACGACGTACTTTAAATATATATATACAGATACAGAGGGAGAACCTTTCTTTGTACGTATTTAGCCGAAACGGAATTGATCACACGTCGCACGTCGCTACCAACGAGTGACCGGTTGTCCGTGTGCGAAGACCAATGGAGGACTAAACGCTGAGGACATGGCACGTGTATGATGCCTTTATTGGAAGATGTGGGCGCGGAAGTGGCTCGAGCCATGAGGCCATCGACAGTAGTGTGCGCGACGTCGAACGGTAACGATAAAATTGTATGTAATACACCAACCGACCTGTTGTTGTTATACATTGAAACAATCGACAGCTGGCTGGTGACTGCCGCACAATATGAGAGGCATCCCAGGAAAACAGTGTGATACGTAGTACGAGTAACACACCTGGAGAGGCAGATATCGGTGAAGGCATACGTCTGCATACACTAAATTATAATCTGAACACCTACCACCCACTACTACATCGGACAGCAGCTCCACGGCAGCAGTGCCCTATCTACAAAACATCGGTAGTGATCATAGCGGACAATGATCTTGAGCGGACTGCGACATGTGCATAAATTAACAGTTTGTTAGATATGTATCGAACACTCTCGTGTAACGTGACGTGTAATTGGGCTGGGGCAGGCACGGTGCAAGGCCGCGAATAATAATAACATGCCGCATTTGGAAACAGTTGGTCGTTGGTACGAGTGCACATCCAACACATAACCACGACGCCGCCAGTATTGACTCCCCGCCGACTGTTTGTGACCGCCCTCTACCGCTCGAAGAAAGGCAATGCAGCACGAAGACCGACGCAGAACAATGCTCCTGGAGGATGAGGAGTCGCAGGGGGCTGCTCTTCGGCGTATTACTGTGCTTCTGTTAACGCCGCTGTTTTGTAAGGCATGCTTGTGATATAGAAGATGGTGTAGTTTTCGGTACGTGACGCGTTGCTGCATTTCACGGTCAGATCGGTTTGGATTCGTGAGAGTCCATTTTTCGTCGAAGCGAGACGTTGGGCTTTAGTTGTGCGGGCCGTCGAGACAATAGGTGCGCGCCGACGCTGATTCGTAGTGGTACACGTGTGTTGCTGTTACCGGCGATGGCACGAAGTTTTTGCGAGGCCTTTCACCGTGCAGTTCGGTGCGTTTTTGTTTTTCCGGGGAATGTTATACGATCGGGTTCGGTGCGGGTTTACTTAATACTAATAAGAAGACTCGCACGGCGAGACTGGTTGCGGTTTTGAAATCATACGGGGCGACGCTGTGCGGTTCGGATAAAACCGGCCAATATCGCCACCCACCGTACCTTCGCGAGCAAGTTACTTTGCTATAAAGCCCCACCCTTGTCTTGTTCACAGTTGTTATTTCCGGCAGAGTCGAACAGAGCGGTTCGGTGCGGGTTGGTGTTTTAGAATCGTGCGGTGCGGTTCGGATTTGTATTTGGCAACATCCTACGGCGCGTTGCGGTTGGACCGCACCGCAGCGTTGAATACATTTGGTACTTGGTGTTGGTGACGGCTTACAGTCCACATTTGTATCCTGTAATAACAGCGACTATTATATAACATGATGGTTCATGAGAAGACATCAATACGGTGCCCGTGGCAACGATGGCACGACGTTTCTTGTATTTCTTATTTTTGTGAAAGGCGCATGCCTGGTTCATCGTATTGCCCTCATTTGTGGGCAAAACTGCACTGTTTTTGTCGTGAATGTAGCAGGTCTTTCTTTACGCAGGTATTGTTGCAGTTGGGAGTTTGGGAAGCGTTCTACTAGTGGTCAGAAGGACTACTTACTCACTAATTCCTTAACAAATGGGGTCGTCGGAAGGACCGAGGGTTGTTGGGTGGTGAGTTCGAATCTCACCATCTATCAACAACAAACGTTAAGACTTTCCCTATGTCGAACTTTAATAGTGCTCTCCCCGGTATACCCATAAAATGGAACCACGTCGGCATTAATATTCTGTCTCTCCTGCAATTGATCAACTCACCCAACCATTTTGGCCGATGTTAGGTATCGGCCTTGGCTGCTAAGCATCAACTTATTTTCATTATATTCTGATCTGGGTTCCTTTGTCGAAGTCGGGATTTCGCGGTTTAACTGTATGGCCCCAAAACCTCGGCCCATGAACAAAAACATTAATTTTTTAACTCAGCCGGCGTCGAGCACTCCAAGGCGTGGTTGTGGATTGTTTAGCACGAACATTTGAAGATCTGCCATAATTGTATCGATTTAAGAGTAAAAAGTCACACCCAAGATCGGCTTCATACTGAAAACGAGTCATTTCAAGCCTGAGCCTTAAAGTTATACAAGTACCATTTTGTCGTACAAAAGTCCAACTGTCCACGCCGTTTATTCGAGTTAGAATCTAATTTTTTGCGCACTCGTTCTATGATATTCATCTGTGCCGAAACCTCGGATCCTGCGGTGCTCTTTGTTTATTTTGGGAAAAGTCCAAAAAAACGAATTTTCCAAATATCTGACAAAAAAAGAAACAAAAAAGGAGCACCCCGTCATTCGATCTTAGGACACAGGTGCATACAACGCGTGTGCTAAAGTTCAGATTATAACTCGCCAAAACGGCGTGGATATTTGCCGGGCTAGAAATTTGGCCCAGTTAGTGTGAACCAGCCTGTATAAATAGTTAGTGTACGAGGATGGCGCATATCGGCAATTTCCAACAGAAACATTAAACCGGGTATCATACTTGTGCTCCCCTTCCCCCTTGATAAACGACGGTCCTCTTCAGAAGAAGAAGCAGGTGCAGCATATTATTAACAATAGTGTAGTACGCGAGTCCAGTGTGGACGGTGCACCACGGTCGACCCAGGGTTCATGACTAGTAGCAGCAGCGTTAGGGTGATGTATATTTTGTAGCTGTCACTGCGAGAGAATCCACGTTTTGATTATCATCAGAGTGTAAATAAAATTCAGATCGCAGAAGTGGGTGTGAACAAGGTGATCTCCGGCAGCCAGTAAGACAGGGTTGTACCTGAATAGCTCAGCCGCTACAGCCGCTGTTCTCTCACACCTCAACAACAAACGACCACAGTCACCTATCCTATGAACTAAGGCTCGATGACACCCTGCAAGTCTCAAGCTGGGCACGAAGGTAGGTAGAGGGTCTCAGGACTACTGTGTGGTGAGCTATTCTTAACCCAGCCTTTGCTTGTTGAAGTGGTTGTTGTTTTCGGCTTACAGCTGATTGGAGGAGTTTCTCCGTTGAAACTGCCGCGTGTTATGCCGCATTATGTACAGTAGTCCGATCCTGGTGTAAAAGCAACCAGACCAGATTGGCTGTCTGGGTATGAGACACCGGTCAAGTAGAAGACGAACAACGCAGTTAGAAGCAACCGTAGGCGGGTCTTGTAGAACAACTACCAGTCGTATGTTTGTGTGTTTAAAAGTCGTAACGAGTATCCTAGCACAATTAGCTCTCCTGTGTTGGCATAGCTAAGTACAGGTGGTGTGTCATTCGGATGATGGGCTAGCTATCACGGGGCGTATAAGCATCTCATGCAGCCTCCACCCAAGCAACCATTCATAAACACATAGCGCAACCACCCGCTAATCAATTACACACCATCACTCACCCACGCACGTTTCGGTTCATACTTATAACAAAAAAAGGAAACCATGGTTCACGCCGACCGCGCAATATATTATATTCAGACCAAGTAAAACATTATCGCCGAAACGTACAGACAGCATTGAGAGGGGCAGCGTGATTATGTGCGGTGAAAACCAGTTTGGACGCGGTGAGAAGGCATTCGGTGCTTGTTTGGTATTTCGTCCATCTGCAAACCCACGGGTACTGTTGCCAGTCTCCATCGATATTACTTAAGGCGGGGACAACATGAGTTACTATAGCCTCAACGGGACCTGGCGAACCCTCCCTCGGTAGGCGCGCAGTTCTGGCATATCAACTTCACCGGCCTTCCCTTGTCGCTGACTTTCCCGAATGCAGTGTCGTTGCTTTCCCTTCCCTTTGCCCGCCCTGTTACTGTCGCTGTCACGATTTCTTCTGTCGTGTTCGTCACGCCCGCGGCCGTAGCCCCCAGCGCGGTCACGGTCTCGGTGGCGGTGGTTTCGGTCGTTTCCGTAACGTGCATCACGGCGGCGCCGTACGTCAGGCTCGCTACCGTCATCGCTAGGGTGTCGCTTACGGTCGTGGCGGTGTTCGTCTGTGCTCTCACTTCGACTTCTTTGGTTTCTCTTGCTAGAACGACCCCTTGGGCTGTACCGCCTACGCCCGTCTCCGGTTACACCGCGACGTATCTCTGTGTTTCTGTATGGAACACCGCCTTTGGTGTTTTTCGCGTTTCATGCTTGTCTCTTAGCGTCGCCGGCCGTCGTTGGACGCTCGTCTCCCGACAGGGTTGTTGCTTTGACTGCTGGTAGGGATACTTGCCTGACGCTTTTCGTTTGTGCCGCCGCGACGACCTTCCCGGTTGCTGCTTGAACTGTCGTAGCTAGATCAACGGTCTTCTTCCGGCAAGTAGCTCCCACCCCCGCCTGCGCTGAAGGATCTGCCCCCATCGGTATTGCTGCTTTCGAAGCTGCCAGAGCTGCGGCCGCTAGGGGGGCAGAGGCCGTGTCCGCCACATTTTTGTGGGCTATAGTCGGTTGAGGAGTCACAGTTATGACTCATATTTATTACGCCCCCCACGGCCGCGATTTCCGCTGGTGCGATGTCGATCCCTGCTACCGTGACGTAGTGTTGATCTCGGCTAGACACATCAACTAGTCAGTATTGAGAGTAGATATTTTGTCAAAATCGGCCTTTCACACGGTTTCAGCTACGTATAAGGCCCCAAAACAAAAGCCCGAATCATTCTGTGTCCAACCGGTGCCAGGTACTCCACGACAGGGGTGTAGAAAAGTTGGAACAAAGAGTCGGAGATCGGACAGGGTTGTGCCGATCATGAGCTACCTGGTACAGGTTAGGTACAAAATCATGCAAATTATCAAGTTCGCACTGAAATCGAGTAGTTCCAGGCTGTTCCGTAAATCTATAGACTACCGATCCAGTTTTTCGTACCAAACTTTAAACTCCTTTGCCGTTTTTTGAGAGGTCTTACCGAAAATCGGATTACCTTTTGGTTTGGGGGGAGGGGGGTTCTTTCGCGATATGTTTTATTTCCCCGTAGGGTCCAAAAATTCAAAAACACTCGAAAAAACTAAAAGACAAAATACCTGACGAAATTAATTAAGTAGACAACCCCCGTCCTTCCAAAATCTGCGAAGGTTAATAGAACACGTGGGTATGCAAACGTTTAGAGTCTAGCTCGCACTAACCGTGTGGACGTTGGCCGCGACGAAGTTAGGCCCGCTCGGCTTGAACCAACCCGTAGCCGCATTCGAAAACCGTTTTTTCGTGCAGCCCCCGATACTGGTTTCGGTCGTGGTGTTATCTACTTTGTTTCTGTGTTTCTGCTTATTATTATGTTTGTTGGTTCGTTTTTGTCTAGGGTATAGGGGCGATGGTGGCTGTATATGGGCAACACTGTCATCATAAACAGTATGCAGGTGATAGACCATGCGACATTACTCATACTCCTTTACACAGTAGTTGTAGGTGCATCCAGAACCCAGCATGAGTGCTTCCTCCGACGATGGTTGGGTTGTTGCTAAGGTATTAGTGGAGGGGGTACTTATCCGTTTAACCACTTGAAAAAGGTTTACCGTGCTTATCCAAAGTAAGCATGATAACACTCTCCCAAAGAAAGCCTTACAACACTCTCCCTCTCTCGCTGGACCGGCAGGACAGCAGGTCGGCCGGATATACGGGCGGGCGTGTCAATATCGACGAGGTTCTGTTTCCTGGGGGTACCGAGGAGAACAGGTTTGAAGATCAACATTGGCAAAGTCGCAAACGGTCACTATTATTGGTAGATGGGGATATTCGAACATACGTTCCAAAAACCCATGGTCTGTCGACGACTCCATTTGTTAAGAAATTATCGGGTCATTCGTCCGTTTATGCCACTTGCAAAATGTTAATCAATTGCTTACCCAAACCAAGACTTTTAACCCCCCCCCCCCCCTGGAACGGCAAGGGAGCAGAACGGCCGGGTATACGAGCGGACGTGTCAACATCCAACACTGTTCCATTTCCAGGGGATACCGGGGAGAACATTTGTTTGGGTATTAGTCCGTTTGACCACTTACAAAAGGTTAACCGATTCATTACCGAAACTAAGCCTTGTAACATTGTTATTTCATCAGCTTTGTCGCTGGTTGTCTGTTTCGCTGACATTTTATGTTCGCATGGCGTGTTTTTTATACTTCATCCATTTTTTGTTTGTCCCACCCCCCTCCCTGCGTTCATTTTCTCTCTCTCCATCCATTCCTATGTTTTTCATTTTTTTCTTATCTTCTTTCATTTCTTCCGTTTGCAAGTTGTCTCGTTTGATGGCTTTCTTGTGCTCCACGTTCGAAATTCGTTTTCATTGCGTTTGACATTGCTTACATGGCCAGATATCATTGCTGTATTTGCAATGTGTTTCTCTGTCTTGTAGTTTGTGACCACAGAGCTTGTCTCTGTAGAAGGATGCATGCATCGGCACGGACACTGGTCGTGCTGTATGTAGATGCGTGGAAATATCAGTTTAATGTGAAGAACACATAAACACATATATTGATAGGCGTCGGATGAATTGGGTTCGGTTGTCTGTGCAGAAAAGTCCAACTGTCATGGCCTATCATGTGGTCTAGCTTCTGTGCTTTTACGGGACATCCGCACAACCCGTGGAATTTGTTTCATGCTAATTATTATATTCTTCTTCTTTTGCCACTGAAGAGATACTCGGCCGGCGAAAACTTCACGGCGTTCATCCTCAATAGGCTTGTGTGCTTGATCAACCATTTATTACGTGATCGAACCACACAAGTACATATCGATATAGGGCAGCACCGCTCGTTGCTGATGTACCGGTGGTACACATAATATGGTACAATTTTAAGTAACTTATAATTTTATTTACAGCTATAACGTACCAGGGGATGTATACCAGTACCAGGCGGGGAGGTGTCATGATATTACTAGAGGGGGGGCTATACAGTGTAAGACCTGTCGGCTTCAAGACAAATGCCATTTTTAACAAAGGTTCGAATGGCTTGACACAAAACGTGCCTTATTTAAAAGAAATTTGGGACACGAAATCCCGAAAACCCGCTCTTAAATCGATTGAACCTGTGGTTGGTATATAAACTACCAAAAACCCAACTTTTCCCCCACTATCTTCTAACAACATGCTCTGAAAAACGGGCCAAGCATGCTACTTTGCGCATCATAAAATACGTGTTTTTGTCCACCGACGAAGGGTCTTGGTTCGGCCCTCGTGAAGGCACGCGCAAGCACATGATAATCAACACGCCGAGGGGCAACCAGGTTTTGGGAAGGGTTTGTAGAATGGTCGCCGCATATGTAACTATGGAAAATTCATCAGAAGTGTCACCACATCTATTTGAGAATCTTTCCGAGAACCGGGAGAACTCGGCTTCATAACCTGAGCCTCCTTGAAGTCGAGTCGGGCCTTGTCTTCCCGATCGAACCTCGCTCGATCTCTCTCTCCTCCCTCGCTGATAAAGCAGATGAAGACTCTCTCCTGGCCCCACATCGCACGGACGAAAAATACCCTTCGCAGCCTGGGGAAAACGCTGCCACTTTTCTCTTGGGACCTTCGTAGCTCTACGAAAGTAGGTACTCCATTGTACAATTTAAAACAATTACTATCTAAATACTACGGCTATGCAAGAAATGAGTACACCCCCCCCCCTCCTTGATACACGACCGCCCCCATCATCCCTTCAGACCTAGCACCTTTTTGTGCAGTACTCCTGTCCATTTGTACAATCTAATACAATTCCTAACCCC
>JBBMKB010087285.1:0-11694 GCA_037833945.1 Alaria marginata
AATAAGGGCCTGGTCTGTAGATCTAGATCATGAAATGGGGCCTGGTCTGATCATAAATGGGGTCTGATCTGTCGATCTACATCGTGAAATAAGGGCGTGAACTGTCGATCTAAATCATGAAACGGGGGTTTGATCTGTCAATATAGACCATAAAATGAGGCCTGATCTGGTCATAAATGGGGGCTGATCTGTCGATCTACATCATGAAATAAGGGCGTGATCTGTCGATCTAGATCATGAAATAAGGGCCTGGTCTGTAGATCTAGATCATGAAATGGGGCCTGGTCTGATCATAAATGGGGTCTGATCTGTCGATCCACATCATGAAAAAAGGGCGTGATCTGTCGACCTAAATAATAAAACGGGGGTCTGATCTGTCGATCTATAGTAGATCATGAAATGGGGCCTGGTCTGATCATAAATGGGGTCTGATCTGTCGATCTACATCATGAAATAAGGGCGTGATCTGTCGACCTAAATAATAAAACGGGGGTCTGACCTGTCTCGATCTAGACCATGAAATCAGGGCCTAATTATCATGAAATGGGGCCTGATCTGTCGATCTAGATCATGAAAAAAGGGCGTGATCTGTCGATCTAAATCATGAAACGGGGTCTGATCTGTCGATCTATAGTAGATCATGAAATCAGGGCCTAATTATCATGAAATGGGGCCTGATCTGTCGATCTAGATCGTGAAATGGAGTCTGATCTGTCGATCTTCATCATGAAACGGGGTCTGATCTGTCGATCTAAAGTATATCATGAAATCAGGGCCTAATTATCATGAAATAGGGCCTGATCTGTCGATCTACATCGTGAAATAAGGGCGTGATCTGTCGACCTAGATCATTAAATGGGGTCTGGTCTGTCGATCTATAGTAGATCATGAAATCAGGGCCTAATTATCATGAAATGGGGCCTGATCTGTCGATCTAGATCGTGAAATGGGGTCTGATCTGTCGATCTAAATCATGAAACGGGGTCTGGTCTGTCGATCTATAGTAGATCATGAAATCAGGGCCTACTTATCATGAAATGGGGCCTGATCTGTCGATCTAGATCGTGAAATGGGGTCTGATCTGTCGACCTAGATCATTAAATGGGGTCTGGTCTGTCGATCTATAGATCATGAAGTCAGGGCCTAATTATCATGAAATGGGGTCTGATCTGTCGATCTAGATCGTGAAATGGAGTCTGATCTGTCGATCTAGATCATGAATTGGGGTCTGGTCTGTCGATCTATAGATGATGAAACGGGGTCTGATCTGTCGATCTATAGATGGTGTGTGAAGGGATTAGTAAGAGGAACTGTCTTGTGGTCAACGTAAACCGCACTTCTTGTGTATAACTAAGAAAAAGGTATAACATCAGCCGTCGACGTATAGTCAACAAACTGAGGGTTTATTACCGGATCGCCCGCAACAAAAACGTCACCACATTTTACCTGGTGTGTATTTAAGTTTATAATACATCGCTTATACAATACATGGGTCCCAAAAGACACACCAGTACTGTACTACAGTAGTAGTATTATTCATCAACCCCTATACATTTTGCAACGCCGTTTTGAGGGGGAAAATTAATTCATTTAAGAAGTATACCAGTTACCAGCTACTTTTTTTATTTTGTCAAACTACTTGATTTAAGACTGTATCAGGTACTTTTTTTATTTGGTCAAAATCACTTGATTTAAGAGTTCCCAGCTAACAAGCCTTTTTTTTGCGTCAAATTACTTGATTTAAGAGTGTACCAGGCACTTCGTATTTTATTTTGGTCAAAAAGGTTTATTAATAGAACACCCAACACATATATAAATACTATTACGGGGGACCTTAGTAAATAGGATTACGCCGCGTTCGGTTCCCGAAACGGCACAATCCTCTCCAATATTGTTACTACGGGGGCCCATAGTAAATAGGAACCTACGGTACACACAAAAACCTATATATTTACCTATTTGTACTTACAATATTTGGTCCTATTTACTATGTTCCCGCGTATTATTAATAGTAAAAATAGGAAAATATATAGACCAGGTAGGCTTTTGTGTGTACCGTAGGTCCTGTTTACTATGGTATAATGGTCCCCTGTAAAAGTCACCAGAAAGGAGAAGGAGAAAAACGCACCTCGAAACGCCTCGGGCGGGCATAGTTGGCGACGAAAGCACCTGGCATAAGGGCGTCCAGGCCCTTCGCGTCCACCTCCGCCTCGAAAAAGTCCAGCAACTCCTGCGAGCAAAGATGGGGAATGACGGCAGTTTAGCATGTGACGTGACGGCAATATGGCAGTTTATCGTGTGACGTGACGGTAGTATACACGTGACTACTAGGTTTTAGTGTGGACACTGCGGCCGTACGCCGTGACGGCTACTCATTTTTTGGGTGACGTGCCGTCATTCCCCATCGTTGCCTGCGAGCGTTCATTGGATACGCACAGCAGCAGAAGACGATGGCAGTGGACATCTTTTATAAAGATTAAATTAAATACACTCCAGATCTGTGAGATGTTTTTTTTTTGGTCGAAACTCATCTTACAGTAGCAAGCTGTGTGTGATACTCCGATCGCGCGTATTAAATTACAGGGTGTGTATTATATGTCCTGTGGAACATATGTATGATCTATAGACCATGCCGATCCTATAGACAAGGGTGTTGATGTCCAGTGAACATATGTATGATCTATAGACCATACAGATCCTATCGACAAGGGATCGACAAGGGATCTATCTGTCTGCCGCGTATGACATTTAGATAATTAATTGGGATCTATCTGATCTGATCTGTCTGCCGTGTGGAATATTGTAAAGATGGTGGCCACCATGATAACCAATGAAGAGCGTCCCCAGCGACTCAGTTGGTAACCTCGTAAAACCTTCTGACGGATATGTTGCGGGTTCGAGTCTCTCCGGAGTGAAAAATTCGCAATTAGCAGTGGAAAAAGCGACACTTTATTCGTGAGTCCTATTAACTACGTTCCCCCGTAGCAGTAGGAATCCAACCCAGGAAACATATGCTATACAGATCATGCCGATCGTACGGCTCCCATCCGGAAACATGAGCTAGACCACTCAGATCTTCCCCGAAAGATCTACGAGATCATCAAGCGGGAATGAATACCCAGTACGGATCCAACCCAGGAAACATGTGCTATATAGATCATGCAGATCGTACGGCTCCCATCCGTAAACATGAGCTAGACCACACAGATCTTCCCCGAAAGATCTACGAGATCATCAAGCGGGAATGAATACCTATTAATAGTACGGATCCAACCCAGGAAACATATGCTATAGGTATAGATCACACCGATCGTACGGCTCCCATCCGGAAACATGAGCTAGACCATACAGATCTTCCCCGAAAGATCTACGAGGTCATCAAGCGGGAATGAATACCTATTAATAGTACGGATCCAACCCAGGAAACATATGCTATATAGATCACACCGATCCTACGGCTCCCATCCGGAAACATGAGCTGGACCACACAGATATTCCCCGAAAGATCTACGAGGCCATCAAGCGGGAATGAATACCTTAGTACGGCTCCCAGATCCGGAAACGTGAGCTATTACGGGGGACCGTAGTAAACAGGACCTACGGTACACACAAAAACCTATACATTTACCTATTTTTACGAGCAATATTTGGTCTTATTTACTATGGTCTCCCGTAATAGACCACACAGATCTTCCTCGCAAGATCTACGAGATCATCAAGCGGGAATGAATCAGTGATCCATCCGACGTGTGCGATATTCCCATCTCCTCACCGGAACGGAGAGGGCCTTCGTCATCGCAGTCTTCGCCAACATGTCCATGCCGTCACCCACAGCCCGAGTCTGACTCGCCTCCACAAGCTGTTCAACCCCCGACAGGTCGATGTCAACCTGCGATATCATACGGCGAGAGGCATGCACGGGATGACGGGGGGGGGGGATAAAGATTGCTCAGTACAGGCACATGGAAATGAATGTCCCCCCAAGAGAAAGAAACATGCCTGCTGTTTTTACGTATTCCTACGTACACAGACAGGTCGATGTCAATGACGGAGAAATGATATATTGCTCAGTACAGGCACATGGAAATGAATGCCTCCCCAAGAGAAAGAAACATGCCTGCTGTCTCTACGTATTCCTACGTACAACGACAGGTCGATGTCAACGTGCCAACGACGGAGGAATTATAGATTGCTCGGTACAGGCACATGAAAATGAATGCCCCCAAACAGAAAGAAACATGCCTGCTGTCTCTACGTACTCCTACACCGACAGGTCGATGTCAACACGTTAACGACGGAGGGATTATATGTTGCTCAGTACAGGCAGATGAAAGGAATGCCCCCGAAGAGAAATAAACGCGCCTGCTGTCTCTACGTATTCCTACACCGACAGGTCGATGTCAACGAGGGAGAAAATATATACTTGCTCGGTACAGGCACATGAAATGAATGCCCCCCAAGAGAAAGAAACATGCCTGCTGTTTCTACGTATTCCTACGTACAACGACAGGTCGATGTCAACGTGCCAACGACGGAGGAATTATAGATTGCTCGGTACAGGCACATGAAAATGAATGCCCCCAAACAGAAAGAAACATGCCTGCTGTCTCTACGTACTCCTACACCGACAGGTCGATGTCAACACGTTAACGACGGAGGGATTATATGTTGCTCAGTACAGGCAGATGAAAGGAATGCCCCCGAAGAGAAATAAACGCGCCTGCTGTCTCTACGTATTCCTACACCGACAGGTCGATGTCAACGAGGGAGAAAATATATACTTGCTCGGTACAGGCACATGAAATGAATGCCCCCCAAGAGAAAGAAACATGCCTGCTGTTTCTACGTATTCCTACGTACACCGACAGGTCGATGTCAACATGTCAACGACGGAGAAATTACATACCTGGTATTGCTCAGTACAGGCACATGAAATGGATGCCCCCCCCAGGAGAAACATCCCTACTGTCTCTACGTATTCCTACACCGACAGGTCGATGTCAGCATGTCAACGATGGAGAAAATATGTATCGCTCAGTACTGGCACATGAAATGAATGCCCCCCCAGGAGAAGCATCCCTACTGTCTCTACGTATTCCCACACCGGCAGGTCGATGTCAACGACGGAGAAAATATATTCTTGCTCAGTACAGGCCCATGAAATGAATGCCCCCCCCAGGAGAAACATCCCTGATATCTCTACGTATTCCCACACCGACAGGTCGATGTCAACGACGGAGAAAATATATACTTGCTCAGTACAGGCACATGAAAATGAATGTCCCCCAGGAGAAACATGCCTGCTGTCTCTACGCATTCCCACACCGACAGGTCGATGTCCACCTGACGCGTTCTACGATATTACTAGGTATTAGTATAGCATTTTTGGCGTTTTTATTTTCTGGATGACGGGGCTCCTTAACCCATAATCATCGGAATATCATTCCATTTTGGAATATATATTTTTTGTATTGATGGGTCTCGTGTTTGTTCGTCGGATTGCACTTTCGGTTTGCTCAAAATCAGTTTTTCGGTGAGGGTATACAGTAATCTAGTAATAGTGTAATACTCAAGTGAGGAGCTTCAGAAACAAAATGGTGAACCTCTATCGTAGAAAGGCTCACCTATCCTATCATACGGCGGCATGGCACGGGGATACCGGGGAGGACACCCAAGTAGTCGCTCGCTTACTGACGCATGCTGTTATTAATAACACCCTTTTTTTCTAAGGCTCCTGACATGAGGAGATCTTGTCCCCAACCAAACACCGATTCCGAGAAAATTGAAAGTGCAACCCGATGGACTATCTCATGGCCTAGGTATACAAAACGTTCGTATTGCGAACAAAAAGTGACATTCCGACGATTTTGTGTTAAGGAGCACCGTTTTTCGGAAACCAAAATAGCCAAAAAGTCCTTCTTCTATCGCAGAACGCGTCTGCTAGCGCCAACCAAGACGAGTGCAATAGAAGCGCTCTCCGACAGAGGTCGAGCACTTTTTGACTGCAACGTTTTCAGAATCACGGGAGCTCTTTAAACCCAAAACCGTCGGGCTTTCGTTTTTTTTTGTAAATTATTTTCGTGGTACAGGTCGAGGTCCCTCTAAAGTGCGGGTATGTGCCAATCGATATCACCTGCACTATAGCGGGCACCCGCATAATTGGGAAACATATAGGTTTTAGTATGGGCGGCAACATTCGTGCCAAGCGAGTTCCCCCGCACTATACCGGGCACCCGCACTATTTAACCCGCACTATAGAGGGACCTCGACTGTATACCAAAAGGCCGTGAGATGGTTCTTCGTCGGGAAGCACTTGGGAATCATCCCACGGTAGGGGTAGGCAGCAGAGAGTTTCTGAGCTCCTTTAACACGAGGAGCTCAACATCTCTCACCCGATACATGACCTGAAGGCATTCGTTAGCGCAACCCGACCAACCTTTCTATGCGCTAGTCGTAAAAAATATATATATGTGCTCTTAAAATTATCATACCAACCGGTAGTGTAGCTCCTTACTTGAGGAGCTCAACCGGCCAGGAACGTTTAGCCCAAAAAGTGCAACCCCTACCGTGGGATGCCTCCTGGGGTTTTTCTTTTTCTCAGACCAGTTTTTGGGAGAGGTATCTAGAGCTCCTCAATCCAGGAGAGAGTCTAGACAAAAAAATGGTGTTATACCTATCATGCGTCTAGTATACGATGGGCATATACGTGGCGCGGCACCTTCTTTGACGGAGAGAACCAACCACATAATTTAGATAAAGGTACAGTACTGTACCTTTCTCTGAATAAAGGTACAGTACCTTTATCGGAATAAAGGTACAGTACTGTACCTTTATCGGAGAGGAGAACCAACCACCTAATTTCGATAAAGGTACAGTACCTTTATCGGAGAGGTTAGAAATACGCGAGCTACGATAAAGGTACAGTACTGTACCAGGTAGCAATTCTTGGCAAAAACAGGTTTCTGAACGACTGGGCTCCTTAAACCCAAGATCGTCGGGATGACGTTCTTGCTTCGCATTTTTTTTTTTTGTATACCTAGGCCATGCGTTCAGTTTACACAAACGACTGGGCTCCTTAACCCAAAACCGTCGGGACATAATTTCTTGTTTCGCAAAATGTTTTTTATTTGCCACAGCAGGGATAGCACCCCCCCCCCTCCCCAACAATAAAGCCATACTACTCTGTACAACACCCCTTTTTTTTATCACTCACATCGCCGTACTGGATCTTCTCCTTGCCCCTGGCGGCCAGCTTGCCGCGGCAGGTATAGCTGCTCGCCGAGGGCACTCGCGCGTCGCTGCCCGCCTTCGGCCCGCCGAACACGGGGTGGGTTCCGACGCCGCCCGCGCCCGCCGTATGGTCCGCCGCGATCCGCTTGGCCTCGGCCGTAACATCCTATTCATATTATTAAAAATTATTATAAAAACACTCTATTACGGGGGACCATAGTAAATAGGACCTAGGGCACAGACAAAGACCTATATATTTACCTACTTTTAATAACAATATTTGGTCCTATTTACTATGGCCCTCCGTAATAACTGTGAGATCGAGGATTTCGTCGAAACTCACTTCGCACGCTGAGTGTGATACATCGATCGCGCGTTTTACGGGGGGGGTATTTGTCCTCATGAATATGGCGCGTTATCAATAGTTATGGGTAAGTAAGTCTACGTAAATGCAAGCGAATACTGGTGAGTGTATAGACAAGAATGATGAGGTTTATTAGGTAAATAACGGCAAATATAAATGCACACCACCAGGTAAAATGTGATGACGTTTTTTATTGCGGGCGACCCGAAAGCAAAGCCCCAGTTAGTTATGACTATACGTCGACGGCTGATGTTACACCTGTATTTTCATAATTAGTAAGGCTTGCCACCGTAACAAAAATGACCTTGCAAAAACGACCACGACGATTACGTTTACTGCATGGCACATACCGAAATGACACGACAAAAAAACACTACCAGGTACCAGGTACGAAAAGTCAATCCGACCATACGAAGTATAGCAATACGATGAAACGACATCCCAACAGATCAAACACGACAACATGGCACATTGGAATGACATGACAACAAACAAGTATGGCAGTACGTGCGTACACTATGGTACCATGACAGAGTCATCCCACGGTAGGGGTTGCACGTTTTGGGGTCAAACGTTCCTGACCGGTTGAGCTCCTGAAGTGAGGAACTACGGGTTGGTATGATCATTTTACGAGTGCATCTGTTTTAAGACTAGTGGATAGAAATGTTGATCGGGTTGCGCGAACGAAAATCTTGGAGGTTTCATGCTTCAGGTGAGATATCGAGCTCCTCATGTTAGGAGCTCATAAACTTATCGCTGCACCCCTACCGTGGGATGACTCGACATTACATTGCATTGCAGCTATCAATAATCATCACGAAGATAACGCATCACGTCCCGCGCCACGACAACGGTGTTGCCGTATGGTCCACCGCGACCCGCTTAGCCTCGGCCGAAACAACATCCTAAGCCACCAAAACCAACTATCATGACGATATATGCGGCATAATCAGATGACATGACAATGAATCGTTACCGGTATGGCGATACGAGTGTCATCGTGACATCACATGACAACAACTCATCACGACGAGACGTATGCCATCGCTGTGATACCACCGCCACCACCGCCTCAACCCACCTTCGGTGCGTGGCAGTCCATCATGATAACCATTAGCATCAGCACTACCACCGAAAAACACCAGCCAATCGACACATCGAAGTAGACCGATCAACTCTCGTTCGCCACGCGTAACCACTAGTACAACCGCCACCACCACCACCACTACCACCACCACCCACCTTCGGTGTGTAGCAGTCCATCACGATCACCAATACCACCACCACCACCACCTACCTTCGGTGCGCAGCAGTCTATCATGGTCACTATCAGCACCACCACCACCACCTCCACCACCACTACCAACCCACCTTCGGTGCGTGGCAGTCCATCATGATAACCATTACCATCAGCACTACCACCGAAAAACACCAGCCAATCGACACATCGAAGTAGACCGCTCAACTCTCGTTCGCCACGCGTAACCACTCGTACAACCGCCACCACCACCACCACTACCACCACCACCCACCTTCGGTGTGTAGCAGTCCATCACGATCACCAATACCACCACCACCACCACCTACCTTCGGTGCGCAGCAGTCTATCATGGTCACTATCAGCACCACCACCACCACCTCCACCACCACTACCAACCGCCTTGGGCGCGTAACAGTCCATCCTGATCACCATCACAACTACCACCACCATCACAGCCACCACCAGCACCACAACTACCGCTATCACCACCGCCACCAACCGCGTTGGGCGCGTAACATAGTCCATCATGACAACAATCTTGATCCCCATCACCACCAACACCATCATCACCACCATCACCACCGTTACCACTACCACCACCACCATCACCACCACCACCACGCTACCACCACCACCACCATCACAACTACCGCTGTCACCACCACCACCACCACCACCCGCTTTAGGCGCGTAACAGTCCACAATGATAACCATCATGATAACCATCATGATCTCCATCATCACCACCACCACCGGTACCACTACCACCATCACCACCACCACCACCACCACCCACCTTCGGTGCGTAGCAGTCCATCATGATAACCGTGTCCGCGACCTCGAAGTAGTCGCCACACCCCCCGATCACGAGGACCGACGAAACTTTCATGGTGTCGAACAGCGCTCGAACCTTGCTGATGAACGGGGTGATCGGCTCCTTCTCCTTCGCCACCAGCCTGGAAACACAACAAAATCACTAATCATGGTCGCATAATATCAATAATGGTCGCATTTTCCCAATAATGGTAGCATTCTCCCAAAAATAGTCGAATAAGATCAATAATGGTCGCACTTTCCCAATAATGGTAGCATTTTCCCAATCATGGTCGCATAAGACCAACAATGGTCGCATTTTCCCTCCAATAATGGTCGTAGAATAGGGTGTTTGCGACTTTCAAATGAATTACGTTTGGATTGGAAAATATACAACACTACTATTGAAACCGACGAATGTAATATAACCCCAAGGCCAACCAACCCAAGAGAAACTAAGGTTAGAAAACAAAAAAAAATGGTCGCATTTTCCCAATAATGGTCGCAGAATAGGGCGTTTGCGATTTCCAAAGTCTGTTTGGGTTGGAAAGCATATGACAACAATATTGCAACCGACGAATGTAATATAACCCCAAGGCCAACCAACCCAAGAGAAACTTAGGTTGGGAAACAAAAAAATGGTCGCATTTTCCCAATAATGGTCGCAGAATAGGGTGTTTGCTAGTTGCGATTTCCAAATTAAATAGGTTTGGGTTGGAAACCATATAACAATAGTATTGAAGCCGTCGAACGTCACAATCCAAGGCCGTCATATCATTCCCCAAGGCCAACCAACCGAAGGGAAACTTAGGTCGGAAAACAAAAAAATGGTAGGAAAACGTTTTCCTAAACTATTTTTTCGCTGACTTTAAATGGTAGGAAAACGTTTTCCTAAACTATTTTTTCGCTGACTTTAAATGGTAGGAAAATGTTTTCCAAACTATTTTTTCGCTGACTTAAATGGTAGGAAAACGTTTTCCTAAACTATTTTTTCGCTGACTTTTGTGGGTTGGGTTTTTATAGCCTTGGGTTGTGACGTTGGACGGTTTCACTATTATTATTACATGTGCTCCTACCCAATCCCTACCCAACCAAAGTCGGTGCATCGCAAACACGCTATAACAATAACAATGTTGAACAGGGCTCGACAGTTACTGATGAACGGGGCGATGAGCTCCTTTTCCCTTCGCCACCAGCCTGGAAGAGCAAGAGCACTGCCAACAATGGTCGCATCGTGAGTATATAGGGTGTTTGCGAGCTACAAACCAACAGTGGTCGCATTGTCGGTGGATAGGGTGTTTGCGAGATACCAACTTTGGCCGTGGTAGGGGTTGGGTAGGCAAACACTTAGTATGAGTATTGAAACCGTCGAGCGTCACAATCTAGGGCCAACCCAACCCACGAAAAACCAGCGAAACAATTAGGTTAGAAAAATGTGCTTTCCAACCATTATTTTTATTTTCTAGGAAAAAGTAGGTTAGATAATATGGTTTCCTAGCATTTTCTTTACTTTCTAACCTAATGTGTTCGTGAGTTGGTCGGCTTTGGGTCATGTCGTTCGTCGGTTTCACATACTACTTACCTCCGTAAATATAAGCACCGTTTTGTGTTCAAATTTATCATCAAACGGACCATATATATATAGTTATACGTTTTCCAACCGAAACAGAATTTGGAAATCGCAAACACCCTATTGCCAATAGTGGTGAATGATATACTTCGTATACCAATAATGGTCCCATAAACACAAAAAATGATCACATTAACGGTCACATTACACCACCACAATACCAACAAGGGACACCTTATACCAACACGCGCGATCGTCACACGCAGCTTGCAAATACGAGTTTTGATTAAAAAAACACTTTCTGCCTGTTTTCGATCCTACAGCTGAAGTGTATTTTCATTTTTCTTAATAACCAACAACTGTCGCACTGATGCACTGATGTTACGATATACCTTTTTCATAATAAGACCAAAAAATGGTCGCACCGATAAATGCATTGGAGGGGTACTGGTGGGG
>JBBMKB010087296.1:0-11694 GCA_037833945.1 Alaria marginata
TTTTGTGAAATCAAATCCAAATTGGACAATATTTTTTCCAAATTGGATTTTTTTTTTGCTGTTAATCCAGGCCCTTATGCGATCGTTTTGATTTTTTTATCCAATTTGGGCGTTTCAGCCAACTGAGCGGCGAGCAGCCTGCGGGAACCGCCTACTGAGGTGCAAAAATCTTCCCGACGCACTAGGTTATGCTCTAATCTTAGGCCGCTTGGTTGTGCGGGTAGTGCTCAACCTTCCGATGAGGGACGCACTGGGGGATCACTGGGGGGTCTTGACACGTTTCTGATACGGTTACTTGATTTTTTCGATCCGATTTAGGCTTTCCAGCCAACTGCGACGGTGAGTAAACCGCGGGAACCGCGTGTGGCGTGGTCAAGTTGCCAATGAGGGACGCACTAGGGTAGGTATGCGGTAATCGTGGGCCGTTCATTCTGCGGTTAGTGGTCAACTTTGCCATTAGGGACGCACTGGGGTGTGCGGTGATCTTAGGCCGTTTCTGATGCGGTCCTTCTGTTTTGCGATCCGACTTGGGATTTTCAGCCAATAGCGGCGGTGAGTAACCTGCGGGAGCGGCTCGACGTGTCGATCTTCCAATGTGTCGCGCAATGAGGTGTGCCGTATACTTAGGCCGTTTATTACGCGGTCTGTGGTCAATGTTCCACTGAAAAACGGACTGGGGTGTGTGGTGATCTTGCACGGACGCAGGCTGCGGTAGGGGTGTGCAATTAACTTTTCTGGGACTCTGCATCCCATCCCAGCTAAAACCTGATTCAGAGAACGAAAGTACAACTCGATGAACAATCTCGTGGTCTAGTTATGGGGGTTCCCGTCACAACGGTATCGACTTCCTAACCTTTAGGGCTGTCGGAGAAGCTTTCGCGAGACTGTTCAGGGTTTCCTGTGCCCATTCGCGCCCAGAACAGTCCTTGCCGTCCGAATTGTCTGAAGAACGGTTCCCGGATTGATCCCCACATTGGTCCTGAGGAACGCCTCTTGCCCTTGCTTCCAACGTTCGTATGATGGCCTCGACGGAGCTGGCTCCGGCGAAGGCCTCGTCTATCCAACGCTTATTCTGCCCGCGAGAGAGTTTCACCAGAACAAGGGAATAAAGGCGGAAACACAAGCAAAAAAGAAAAAAGGAAGAGATCAAGCGATACAGCCGTCTTCACATTTGATTAGTAAGGGTCGATGTTAGGGTTGGAGATTTTCAGCGCGTACTCGGCCCAGGAGAGGGTTGAAAAAAACAAAAACAGACGAAAAAATGAAGAACTCATACGATACAGCTCCCCTCGATAATTTTGTGATGACTTTGTTTATTACATGTCTCACAGTCTGTGACCCATAAGTTGTATCCCTCTAGAATGCGGAACCAGGACAGGCAGGGGGTGCGCTGATGTCGTTGGTTATGAATAACGATTAAATGTGGACACAACGCACAAAGGTACAACGCAGAATAGGGCACACCACAAAAACGACAAAACGACACCACACTCGCCACCATGTCGGAATAAAAAGCAAGCTAAGAATAGTGGGTTGGGGTTTCTGTCAGAATCTATATAATTTTTTCTCCAAGTTTGTTTTCCTTTGAAGGTCTCGTCGATCCAACGCGTATTCTTCCCGGGAGAGTACTTCACCAGAACCGGAAGCTGGGGTGGAAAGAACTAAAACACACAAAACAAACTAACAACTTTAGCGATGCAGCAGAGGGCACACGACAAAAAATAGAAAAAGTAACCTCACCCGCCACCATGAAGAAATAAAAACCAACCGGGTGGGTTGGGGTGTTTATCAGGATAGTTTTAGGTCGTTTTTTTCCAGGTTGGTTTTCCAGCGAAGGCCGCGTGTATCGAACGCTTACTTCCGGCCAGGGGGGTATTCCCCGAGAACCGGGAATTGGGATGGGAAAATGAAAAACAACCGAGAAACACGAAGGAGTATAGCGATACGGCAGAGGGGGCAAGACAACAAACATAAATCTACACCTCACTCGCTACTCGCTACCATGTCGGAATGAAAAAAAAAACTATTCAATAAAACGAAACTGAATCCGGCAAAATCTTCGTCCAGCCAAAGCTTATTCTGCTCGGGAGAGTAGCCGGAAAGGACAAGCCGGGGCGGAAAAATACAAGAACTGAATGTCCGAACAAACAACAGACCCCAATATCCAAGACTTCGACAGAGGGAGGTAATAAACCTAAACCAAGCGAACAAAATACGAAACAAAACGTGTTTTTGCTTAAACTACGATATGTGCGAGCACAACTGATATCGAGGGCAGCCGTGTTCCATCAGATTCCACCGCATCGTGAGCTACCTCATGCGTGTACCAAAATGACTTCCCCGATCGATGTCGAAGACAGCAAAACCCCACGTTCTCAGCACCCGCCTAACACGAACCCGCACTAGTACGGCGTAATATCGTCTTCAACGCGTGTTACGACTGGACCATCATGTCGGGCAAAACATTAAGCCCGGACTAAAAAAGGAATGGGGTTGAAATCTGACCTCGGACTTCCATCGAGCGCGGTCAGCTCAGATCCATGCTACGGTAGAGTTGGCCCTGTTTTCTCGGAGGCTCCTCGCTCAAGGAGCTCTATATTACTCACCCATAACCTGCCTTTGAGAAAAATCGAAAGTGCAACCCGATGAACAATCCATGGCCGACGAGGTATATCAGACATATTTTTTTCAAACCAAAAACGGTATTCCAACGACTTTGAGTAGTTCCTGGTTGGTCAGCTCGAACTAGTTTGGCCCAAAAGTTCTACCTCTTATCGTAGCAACCGTGCTCAGGCCTCCCTCCGCAAGCAAAACCAATATGCAAACACAACCGCTGTAGAGGGTGTAGGCGTGTTTGCCAGATTCCACCGCATCGTATGCTTATTTTCGCGAGGACAACGTGGGAATCATACCGATCGAGTTCCAGGACAGCAAAGCCCAATACACCAACACCCGCCCAACACGACTCCCCACTAGTGCGGCACAAAAACATATGATTTATTTAAAGCCAGAGAAAATGATAACAGACGGACAGAAAAAGGCCAGGCGAGCCGCTTTTCGCCACCATGAAGCTCTTTCTTTTCGAAGCCACAGACAAAGGCAATTAAAGAAGAACTCAGTTCAGGCGACCAGAAACTGAAAATAAACAGAAAAAATAGTCTAGGCGACCAGAAAATGACAGCGAACACAAAAACCGGTTCATGCAACTAGAAAATGGTATTGAACGGAAAACAGAGTCTCGGTCAGCTGACCTTTGCCAGCATGGACGCTCCCGGTTGGGTGGAGTCGGAAACGAAGTGCCCCAGGACCGAGGCGGGGTCGCGGCCATCGTCCGACAGCAGCGCTTCTTCTAGCTCCGGCAGCCTTGGCGCGTGCAGAACAAGGGCAGGGTGATAGAAGCGCACGAGGGAACAACACCTGGGGTTTGTGAAGTGCGTCAGAAAACTAGACGGAGGGGATGAGAACAAATCGGGGTCAAAGCGCGTCGACGGAGTTGTACGTGAGAGAAGCAAGTATTGAGAATGGTACGCGTAATATCAGAAGAAAGAAATGATGAGGCGCGTGAGAGCAGAAAAAAGAGACGATGAGGCGCGTGAGAGCAGAAGAAATAGGGGATAAAGCGTGTAAAAAAAAAAAGAGGATGAAGCGCGCGAGAGCAGAAGAAATTAGGAGTCGCGTCCATGGCGTTCCGCCAGAGCTTCTTCCAGCCCAGGCAGCCTTGGCGCGCCCATAAGAAGAATGGAGGGGTGATTAAAGCGCGTCAGACCAGAACAAAAGAGGGGACCGAGGCTACGGTAGGGGGGGCACGTTTTGGGCCTTATTTTTCGGCGACTCCGGGCCACTCGCGCGAGTGGCTATCCTTGCGCCTTGCAAGTACATAAAGCTATTATATTATAAGATTTCGCTAAACACGCCACTATCATTATTTTTGTTTGTGTTGATCGGGATAAAAATGGGGGTACCCCCCCCGTATCGTGGTCTTGGCCGAGGAATGAGGTGTGCTGGGTCAGAAGAAAAGAGGGAACGAGGCGCATGAGATCAGAAAATGGGGGTATGAAGCGCGTCACAGTAGGCGAAAGGCGGAACGATACACGTCAGATCAAAATAACGACAAGGGATAAGACCAGAAGGAAATAGGGGATGAAGCGCGTCAGGGAAGATAAACGGGGGGGGGGGTGTATGAAGCGAGTGAGAGCAGAACAAAGAGAGCATAAACCGCGCCAGAGAAGAAGAAGGACAGGAGGATTGGAGAGCGTGAGGGAACAAGAAGGACGGGATGACTGACGCACGCAAGGGAAGAAGAAAGAGGAGACGGGGTGCGTGAGAGCTGAGCAATGATGGAACGAAGCGCATCAGAGTAAAACCATGACAACATGAAGCGCCTAAGAGCACAAGAAAGAGGGGTCGCGGCCATCGTCTTCCAACAGCGTTTCTTCTACAGGTCCGGCAGCGTTGGCGCGCTCGGAAGGACGGGATGATTGAAGCGCGCGAGGGCACAAGAGATACGGCATAAAGCGTGTCAGAGCAGCAGAAACAGTGGATCAGGCACATGAGAGCATAATAAAGAGGGAACGAGGCGTGTGAGAGCAGAAGGGACAGAGAATGAAGCGGGGCAGAGCACAATAAAGTGGGGTCGCGCCGATCGTCGTCCAACAGCGCTTCCAGGCCCGGCAGCCTTAGCGCGTGCTGAAGAAAAGTATATAAGTACCTCAGAGCGTATCGATCGGCGCTACTGCTGCAAGGTTCACAAGGCAAGCGGCGCTGTAAGAGGTGCCAAACCCGTAGGGAATCCATGTTTCTAGTTGCTAATGAAGGACGACATAATTGGAGCGCGTGTGATCGCGTGAGGGAAGAAGAAAGAAAGGATGAAGCGCGTATAAGCAGAAAAAAGAAGGGTTAAAGCGCGTCAGACACACGTTTCTCGACAAAGAAAGAAAATCATCATTTCAGGCAGATCGACGAACCAAATACTGCAGCACCTGTTACGGTAATCAGCATGGCATAATACTACTGATACTGCTGCGCGCTCACGCTAAACATTTGACAAAAACACACACTTATTGGTGGTTTAGGTCGCGTCTTGCGGACCCCTCAAATATTTACAATACGACCAGTTTCACGACACGCGCACGCATAGCGTGAAATTGTTTGAGCTCTTTTACTATACCGCTCATATGGCCACGCATCCGGATAATTTTCATCGTCTGGGCCTAAAACGAGTTTTAATACCTGTCCCTGGGAACGAGGTGCGTTGCGAGGCCGCAGTAGAGGAGATCGTCTCCCCGCAGCCTCGCGCCTGTTAGTCCCAGGTACTGCCCCAGCCCTCCCGGTAGCCTCGAGAGGACGTGCGCCATGCCCACATCGGGAAGCATACCGATGACTGTGTGAGCGACGGATAGGAGATCGGCGAAGGGCGGGGTGGCGGCGTTGGTGTTGGTGGCGTTGGTGGTGTTGGTGTTGGTGGTGTTGGTGGCGGTGAATTTATTGGCGGCGGTGCTGTTGGTGGTGATAGGGGTGGTAGTATCACATGCAACTTTTTTAGCAAGATAAGAGTTTCAACGAAACCTTCGATCTCACACCTGAGGTGTCTTAGTCGTTTGTACAAAACCGGAAACGCACTTTTCAGCCAAATTCCAAGTCCACCTATGCAATCACTACCGCCGTGAGGTTAGGATCACGGTAACACATTAGCCGGCAAATAAAAAGCGTACATCCTAGGTTCCACACACGGCAATGCAATTTGCTCCCGCTTTCCAAGTGGGCTTCCGCAACCGAGGTAAATTGACAAACGACACATACGTGAAAGTGTCGCGACCTGAAGCCTGAAACTAACCCATCCGCCGGGGGTTTAAAAATAAAACTTATGATATCACCACGGCCGTGAATTTGGCCTCACGGCCAACCATCGACAAACAAACAACAAAACACACACACACAACCTCATCTGCCCGGAGTTGAAACCCCAGCGCTACTGTGCTTTTGCAGCTACCTGTAACGGATACCGCGAACAGTACGGTCTCCGTCGCAACGCGGAACGTGCCGTAGATCCATATTTCGACCGATCACAAGGCAGTAAGGTGATGATATTTGTGACCCATTAACTGGCAAAACATCAACAGTCCAGTTCATGGGACACGACCTGACCTGACCTGCGGGTCGGATCAGGAAATGTTTTAAACCTCGCGGGTCGAGTCCGATTGGGTCAGGAAGTGTTCTAAATCTCACGGGTCGGGCCAGGCGGTTATGAAATATCACGGGTCGGGATGGGTCAACCTGACCCGAGCCGACCCAAGGGAACAGACCCGACCCGCGAAAGGCCCTGCAAAAAAATATTATCTATCCGGGGTTAAAACGCCAACGCTAGCATAACTGCAGTCACCTGTCTCAGGCATCGCAAAGAGTACGGTCTCCGTCGCAACGCGGAACGTTCCGTGGATCGATATTCCAACGCCGCCGCCCATCACCGCGCCGTCCCACAGGGAGAGGAGCGCCTGGTTGCGAAATGAAACGGAAACCCGGGAACCCAAACAGAGGAGGGTGAACAAAGGAATAATGAAAAACCGGAAACACAAACGGGGGTGGGAGGGGGGGGGTAACGGCACCAAGGAGAGAGAGGAGCCGAAAATCATATGTGGTGTGAAAATAACAGGCCGAGCTCCGACTTGGCTGGAGACGTTCTGGCAGACGGTAAACCAGGCAATCTGGACCGTTTGGGCAAGCGATCCTGGGGAGAAACCAAAAACACAGGCAAATAATACCACATCCCTTATCCCCCGGTTGGGAAATTTATGCACACCAGTAAAATATGCATATCGCGTAGTATGTATCGACCCTCCCGGTAATCTACTAATAGTGATACCATTTCGGCAGTCCAAGCAGCGCGGATGATAGCAGAAACGGTGGGGCTACTGACACACAGCATTGTGTTGGAGGGCGAACGCCCGCGGTAGCCTCTTAAAATAATCCTAGTAAAGTTCCAAGTGGTTTGCCTTCGTGTCGGGAGTGCAGTACGAAAATGTTAAAACCTAGATCTGCAGCGGTGCCCAACCCTCAGACGAGGCCTGGGGGGACAGCTTGCATGCGTGCTCTGTGGCGTCGAGTCTCAGCAGTCGTCACGGACTTACGGTTGTCAACGCAAACGCGCACTGCAACAGCACACGCACCAAAAGAGAGACGGATCTACGCAAATGAACGTGGATGCACATAATAGACGAATACCAGGTACAGGCCTACACAGAGAAACGTGCATAGTCACGGACATAGATGCACACAGAGACACGCACAAACACGCGCTACATAAACAGGTTATACATGTCCTCCTACAAAAGCATACATGAACAGGGCCATGCGCAGAAGGAAGCACGAAGACAAACAAACAAACTAGACTCTACATGATTTTCACAGGGAAATTAGAGTAGCCTACCGTACACGTAGAGGGACCCACGCCAGCACGCATAGAGAAGATGTAGAGACACAAAATTCAGAGGGAAAGTTAGAGTGGCCTACCTTCTGCCGCGCAATGGTCGCGAGGCGGTAGTTCAGGCGGTACTCCTCTCGGAAGAAATCGCAGCGCAAAGTACCCCCCACGCCGGGCCCGAGCGACTCCCTGCCGGACGAGGGACACAAAGGTGGAAAAAAAAACGCGCACGGCCGAGATGGAAACCCACGATGTGTTGCCGATACACACGGGTAGGTGGTTCAGATGGATAGAAGCACTCACGTTGGGGAGACAAGCAACTCAGAAATAGAGCTGGGGTACGTTTTTTTAACGATAAAAGGGTCAAGGGACTCGTGTAGGGGAATTGAGTTAAAAACGTGAACCAGTTCGCAAGGGGATAATGTTGTACAGATCAACTTTCCGGGCGTTCGCTGTATTTACGAATTTCCACACATCACGGAAGGGTGCGGCGAATGGTGACGGCGGGGGCGGGGTACCGTTTGTGGCGGTGTAAAATACACACGCTGGGATGAACTTCAGAGCCGTTTTTTCTTCCAAACCAGGTGGGCACAAACAACGACAACGTCGGCTCGCGGAAGACCTCGCCGAGAAATTTCCATGGACGCGTCGCTTGGCGTTGACTCTCTGCCGGTCCCCACGAACATGGGTGTTGAAATCTGTCCGAGGCGGCGTCTTGAACTCCTGGCACATTGTCGTTTACGGTGAAGGAGTAAACAATAATGTATACGAATGCCGTCGTTTCCAGCGGTCTTTCTTCTGTGCAAAGGCCTCCAGACCGGGAGACGTGGTGTGTTAATCATCTCGGCGGTTAGCTGTGGCGAAGGCTGTAGAGGGGCATAGTGCGCACCCACTCACGCTGAGGCGAGCAACGGTTCCTTGTCGGGACTATTGCATCCTTGAGTTCGAAGCTCACCCGACTCACCGAGCTCCAAATATGACGCACACGTCAGCCCAAAACCACGAGTATATAACTTAACCGAAAGAACACCATAACAAACAAGACTATGAAACAAGCCAAAAGAGATGAAAACAACAAACTTCACCATGCAACAAGATGGAACTGTTCATAAAAACAAAGCAACATCATGCAACGAGCTCCAAGAGAGAACGCAACCAAAACAATCCCCACCCAACAAGCTGGAAACCAAAAACATATAAAAAACAAAATCACGCGAGCTGCGCGGCACGTCACTCACGCCTCGGCGATAGCCTTCACATCCCCGCCCGCGCAAAAGGCCTTCCCTCCTGACCCTCGTAGCACCAGAAGCCGCACACCCTCCTCCTCGACACCGCCTCTTCTTTCTCCTCCTCCTCCTCTTTCTGTCGTAGCGGAGGACCCGTACAAACCACTCCCGAATTGTTCTTCGACAGCGTCGACCATCCCCCGAACAATGGACAGGGAGAGCGCGTTGAGGCGCTCCGGCTTGTTGAGGGTCAGTCGCGCGACCCCCCCCGTAGCGCCTCCCCGCTCTAGGAAAAGTTCCTGCGGGGAACAATAGGCGCCGATCGATAAATGGGTTTGGCGGGGAGTCAAACGACACGCGGAATAGACACCTAGTGTAAAATACTTGAATACTTATTGCGGAATGTCGGTTATATAGCACTACCTACCAGGTCAGCGCTCACTAAGTGATCTAGTAGATGGTGCTATACAGGCAAGAACATATAAGTTTTCGAGTTCGGGGAATCTCGTCGACTTTTCGTAACAGTGATCTCGGGGGCTCTCTCCTTGCCACACGCTGCTGGTGTCTAGGGAGCGCTATCGTAAACATTCGTATCGCTCGAAAAAAAACAAATCACGAAGTCAAGGAGAATCGAACTCACGACACATCCTTTGTTGGATATTTAGCACTACCTGCTATATATTCTAGTAGGTAGTGCTATAATAGATATCTAACAAAGGATGTGGCGTGAGTTCGGTTCTCATCACCACTAGCGTTTGGCACGGGGAGAGCCCCGGAGATCACTGTCACAAAAAGTCGACGAGATTCCACAAACTCGAAAACATGTATTTCGTTGGGTACATAGCACTACCTACTAGACCACAGTCCACTAGCAGGTAGTGCTGTAACAACACTTGTATTTTTTTTTTTCGAGCATGCGCGCTGAAGACGAAACAAATGGTCATGATAGTGTGCTTATATAACACACCAGTAGCGTTTGGCAAGGGGAGGGCCCCGGACATCACTGTGGCAAAAAGTCGACGAGATTCCACGAACTCGAACACACATACCCGGTACCCTGGTATATATTTAGTCGGTTACGATACTCGAAAGGCAGTGTGCGCGTATATAAATAAGTGTATGCGAGTGGAGCACCCGTAATAGTCGTACCAGGTACCGCACTCAGCAGTACGAGTACCAAGTCGCTCGTACAGCAGTAGTACACAACACGACACCAATATACCATCTACTACTATAATCGCTAGGAAAACAAATCTGGGCCAGGGCTTTTAGATTGCTTTACCTTGGATTTAGTGTGTTATTGCGCACCTCGCTAGACTGCAATTTAGGGCATCGCGAGGAACAGAGACAACGGCATATGCTTGGTTTTGTCGTCATCATCTAACCTTGTGCGGACGAACGAAAGACCATCGTAGTGGGGACGGTTGATCATGGCTTTCTCTGACCTGTGGGGCTGGTGTAAGGACCGTTTGATCTATAGATAGACACCAAACCGGTAGTTGAACCTGGGGAAAAACTGGTTTATGTATAAGATCTTAACCTTTTTTTGCGACGTCTCTACCGCAGAAGAATATTCCCAGCAAAAACTACCAGGTACTGGTGGTCGGGGGTTCGAAAAAAAAACTGTCCCGCTCACGTATATACGTTTTTTTGCCTATTCGATCATCGCTGACCGCTGAAACGAGCTGCGGGTGATATCATACATCTTTGAGTAGCCGCCGAGTACACAGTACACAGTCAGCTTGTCAAGCTATCTGCTACCAGGTATCTGCCCTGAGGCTACGAGTTCCTTCCTAGGGCTACTTGTACGAGTACACCTGGTATAGCACAGTACCTCGTGTTGTTGCTTGTTGCGTCACGTGTCGACTGTGTTAACCAGCATCAACAGATGGCTACTGCTGTAGTAACGTACCAATCTATAACATGTTTTCGTCGTTTTGTGCGCTGGTCGCCCAGTGAGCAGGAGTTGGACACCCTTTCCTTTAGTTGAATAGCCACTGAGCAACTTCTTAGGGCGGGGCTCGCAAGAAATTTGCTTTGGGTGGATACTTTGATGCTCGCGGGACAAATCCCCTTTTCCTTACTGAAAGTTGCGACGAATTTACACAGGGGGGCCGAACGACGACCCCGCTACCGCTGACGTTCAGAGTAAACCTCCAGATACCTATTCCAAACAATCTCTTTTGAGTGTAGTGGTAGACATGTAGATCTGCATGATGAGTGCTTGTTCCTCTACGAGGACCCGATTTGACTACGCCTGCATTGTCTCTACTTCGACGCGCCGTAAATCCGCACATGTACCATGAACACGAGAATCGCCCTTGAGATAAGTATGCTTGATGTTTTTGGCCTTCAGAAAAAGTACCAACTCTCCGGTGAACTCAAAACTCCTGGTGTTAAATTTTCGTTACTTTGGCGTTTTTTTGGTCGTATTGCTGCTGTGAGCCCGCCGATAAGTTACTTTCAGCGTTTATTAATCGATTTTGGGTCCACACATTTTATACGTTTAGCGGTTTACGATAATCGTAACGCAAAAAGGTCAAAAAGAGAAACTAGTCATGAGGGATTTACCCTCTTAAATTAAGAAAATACAATGTTACGTTCGCAAGTACCGGTAGCTTATACCAAACTGTTGTGTTCTGCGCGATTGCGTACATCCTATTCCTGCACCTCATTTAGTACGTTTCACATATATTTTCATTTATTTCAAATACGTCAGCTCAATTACATGGTCGATACTCACATTTGCAAGCTGCGTGATACTCCGGTCGCGCGTTTTTACAATATGTATTCCTCTTTGAAGTTTCATCCCCGGTATATCGTTGGAATTATGGCCGGCCGCCATTGGGGCGGAGCGGCCGGTTCTAATCCCTGCCTCGTGCTGTACAGCAGTTGCAGTAGCCTTTACGATACGTCTTGGTTACTATACTGGATAAAGACAGAGAATCGGGGAATGAAAAGTGCCGTAGGTAGTCATACTGGCCAATCATTTTGCTTCCTGGCCTACCGACAGCCATGACAACGCCACAGCATCCGACCGGCACCCTCACA
>JBBMKB010087307.1:0-11693 GCA_037833945.1 Alaria marginata
GACGTCCGTCAAGGTATTTTTTTGGAAAATTGCCGTCCGTCAAGGGGTGAAAGTGCCGTCTCCTGACATCTTTGGTTCGTATTGCATTGGTACATTGGTACGCAGGGTGGTGCACAGCAGTAGTCTACATACATACTGGTACCAGGTACTGGTTTAAATACCGGTAGTAGTGTTTCGCGTTCCTTCTTTCTTTTCCTTTTCCCCTCCTCCTGTCTCGTCGTCTTTCGTTCGTTCTTTCTTCTTTCTTTTTTTGCTCTCCTGCTTTGCTCTCCTGCTTTTCGTATCCGGCACGCTTGCCGTTTTGGCATTGCATTGAGTAATCTACATAGTCGCCCTTCTGTATAGTACCAGGGTACGTCTGCATCGTAAATTGTGGCCACAGAGCTGGCATCTCTCTGTGACAGGGCAATGGTCAGTAAGAAGACTCTGTGGGTGAACTATGAATAGATGCTGGTGGGTAGTCAGGAAGAACACGACAACAATGACTACCTGGGGTACCTGGTATGTCAGCGCCGGGCGAATCCGACGCTAGTTGACCGGCGGGGGGGAACGCGGGGGGGGGGGCGCTGACGTGCAGTCGACGAGAGGGAGGGGGCAAGCAGACCGTCGCTGAGCTAACAATACACTGCTGTTGCTAGCTGCTGAGCGTGAAATGCTACTGTAGCTGCTGCGTGAAAGTGCTGTTAGGAGGTGATGCGGAATGCTTGTCCTATGTTATGCTTCATGTGCTGCTCTCTACCGGGGACGGCTGCTGCGTCAAAGACAGAAAAGAAACACGAGATTCTATCTTCGGAAAATATATTCAGCCAAAACCATCGACGAGCAAGAAGGGCCTCGGCTCGGCGCACATCCCCTACTGTCGCTGCTCACCCAGTCTTGCTGCGGGCAGTCATGTAGTGCGCACTCAACGCCATCAGCACCAGCCCGCCGAGCAGGGCCACCGGAGTAGGCACATCAAGGAGACCCATGCCACCGTGTTCCCCTCCCAAGCTCCTTCTTGCTGGTTGCAGGAAATCCACGCTGAGGAACTTCGACCTAGCTACTTCGACCCAGGGTTTGTGAGCACGAGCGCCTCTCCCAAACGCCGAGCAAGCGTCAAACCCGCTCTCTCTCTCTCCTCTTCTCAAGGCCAAGGCTGAGGAACGTCGTCGCGCCTAGCGACCTCGCGCGGTGGTGGTAGCCCTGCGCGTCAACGAGATCCGCAACAACCGGATTGCAGCTGATGATGCGGCGCAGAAAAAAAATCCTCGACTCAACATTTGCGGCGGGAAGAAACATCCCACGAAACTTTGATCCAACTCCAATATTTTTGTAACCGCCAAAAAAGAAATAAAATAAAATAAACGCTCCGAGCTCGTACGAGAGGGCTAGTGCGAGGACTCTGTGTGTGGCCATATGGCCACCTATACCCGGTGGGTAGCGTAGGAGATTGGCTACTTAGTTAGACTGGATGTTGTTTGATGTATGCGACCCTTTGTCCACCCTCGTGTGCAGGAAATTATTTTATTTTGATCATCTACTTCGGTGTTGGGACGTTGAAACTTGAGACGTTGAGATAACGGTTCAGACCTACGAACCAGGTGCCAGGTATCTTTCAGAGCTGCGATCTGCTGCGTACCTGGTACAGCTCTGCTTTCCTGTGCAAACACAAATTGCCCGGATCATTGGCCTTGATCGCAGACCCAAAAGCAAGGGCATGGGAGACATCTGGCAGGCCGCGCGCGCAAACAATGTGAAGAGGGTCAAGGCGCTGCTAGATGAAGGAACCAGCCCTGATGCTACTCGCTGGGTGAGGCCCGGCATGGTTTGCACGTTACACTCCACTAGCCGTTCCAAACTTGAAACACTCGACATGCCCGTCCTGGACAGGGTGTGCAGTAGTGCAGTCACCTGTGCATCGGGTGGACAACCGCGGGTCGAGCGAGTAGCTCGTGCCGGCACCCATCGAGTAAGCAGCCATACATCGAGTAAAAGACACCTGCGTATTTTATTAGCAGTATACACCATTTTATGGGCCGCACACCATTCAGTTTCAGACGCACGGTTTCGCTTCTGAACCGATTTTAACCTTACACTCTACAAAGTGCTTCTGTATGTTCTGCACGCAATAATAGTTCGCGTACCTGATTCCCCTCCCCCGCGAGGGAAGTCAACACGACGCATCACCTTCGGCTGCCACGCACCGTGTGTGTTTCTCTTTGTTTCGAAAACGCCGGTGATACACGATATCTTCATGTCATGAGGAGTGGATTGATAAACTGTTTGAATGCGGCCAAACTTACACACAGTTTCGCTGCCGAATAATTACTACTGCTACCGCTGCTGTACGTATTATAGTCCGGTCTGGTACTCGGTAGCCAACAGGGCGCGGGTTTCCCTTGTCCGTCGCCGTGCGCTGTGCGTATGTACCCCCGTTCGTTCAAAACGCCGTGGCGGGTGGACCTTCAGAGCGGGATGACCCCTCTTCACCGTGCCGCCGAGGTCAACAGCTGCCAGGTCGCGCAGGTGCTAATCAACTCGGGGGCAAGCGTGAACGCGAGGGCGGCTTGGGGATGGTACGCTCCTCTGCACTTGGCCTTGCTAAAGTGAGGGGTTCTGCGCATTTCGCGCGAAACAGGGCCGTCCGTCTGCAATCGCTTTAGTAAATACGGGACTGCATCGTAGTGCTGCTCTGATTCAAGATATTTGACGGAACGCAAGGTTTGATTATCAGTCCGACATCTTAGCCTTGCGCTGGGTGCTTCTGCTCTACAGTTAAATGGTGGTGGGCTTTGATAGGGATATATCATCAAGCAATCAAGTACCATAAGTACTGCCGCTAAGTGGCAGTGGGGATATTCGGCATCTCGTCCTACTTCGCTCCATAATAAGGCTGAGCAAGCAGTTTAGTTCTCGTACTTGCAGCATGATTGCCGCCAAGTGCACGTAGCGAGTACAACAGACGAACACATGACTCAAAATGCATCAAGTTTAAACAATCACCTTGTGCTCATGTTGTTGGTTGCAGTTTTTCGGCTTGACGCACGATGTAAACCGTGGAGACGATTATGCTGCACACATATGTATTCTGCTTCGACGGATGAATGCAGCGGTCATGAGCTTGTGGCGGAGCTGCTGCTTCGGGCAGGAGCGCGGTGGACAATACTCACCAAACGCCTGCAAAGCCCCTACGACCTGGCGGTCTCCCGCGGCCTAAAGATACAGGCATTAAGGATACAAGAGGCGAGTTATTCGAGTAGCGACCAACGCTACGATATGGGGTGTATTCGTATCCTATAATGTACAGGTAGAGGGGGGTATTTTAGGTCTGTTATTTCCGTGGCCCGGGGCCACCCTCGGGAGTGGCGATCCCGTTTCGCGATAGCCCTCGCCGTGGAATAGTTGGTAACGCTGCGTCAACAAAATAGTTTCAATTTTGTTTCTGCGCGAGGTAAACAGCCGCTCGCGATAGTGGCCTAAGCCTGGCAGTGAAAAAGAAGATACCCCCCGTACCGTAGCTCGGGTCTAAACCTGAGGACAGGGAAGCGGAATACACAGAGAACGTTTTTCTGCACGACTGATCTGCAATTTTGGAGTAATATACCCGCAACCTTTATGTTTGCGGGTGGCACGGCATTCTCACGGGAGGCCTGGGGGTCGCCACCACCGCCACCACCGTCGACGTCGACGGCGACGGTGTAGCTGCTGATGAAAACGCTTGAACGAAACGTACGCGCCGGCAGATATCGCGCAAGATTGCGGAGGAGAGGCGCATCCTTCAGAAGACAAACCCGATGGACGCCACCACCACGAGGAGCAGAAGCAAGAGATCGGTAGCGGCGGCGGGGCGCAAGCAAGTCCTTCACCAACAAAAGCACCAGCAACATCAGCAGCAGCAGCGGCAACTCACGGACGCGACCGATGACAAACAACGGCGGCAGAGCACTCCTCCACGCGATGGCGGTCAATCCGACGCAATTCCACAAGGCGCGAACGCAATCGCGTCAATCGCAGAATCTCAGGAGGACAACGAAGAAAACGAAGAGGAGAAGGAGGAGGCGGGAGGGTGATGGGTGTCTTGCGCCCGGGTGGTGGAGGTATTACGGGGGGACGTAGTTAACAGGACCAAATATTGGTAGTAAAATAGATAAATATATAGGTTTTGATGTCTATCGTAGGTCCTATTAACTACGTTCCCCCATAATAGTAGAGGCTGAGGCGAAAATAAGGCGCAAGCTCGTTATGAACGCACGTTTCCGCCGTGGTCGTCTAAGCAGTTTATATGTTTACGTATTATATACTTTGTTTCTCGGCGGCTTCCCATGTCCATCAAGCATAGCGCTGGCAAGAGCAGCAAGCGCCAAAAGGAAAAAGGGCCCGGCCGACACAATGCCGGGGAAAAAACGCAATTTATATCCTATTCAAAAAGGATCCAATGTACACCTGCAAGCCGCAGCAATTATAAAAACAACCACGCACACAAAAAACAAACGGGTCTGTCCATCGGCGTTCCCCAAGATCGATCTCAAGTCAGCTACATTGCTGCCCTGCGCCCCCAAGAAAAGGAAAATGGAAACCCTCCAATGCGTGCTGAATTGTTTTGGTGCTTTTAATACCAAAAACCCAACGCGACCTAAACTCGCGGTTGTTCAGGGGCCTTCTGAGTCACTGCTGCACCCCTCTGGAGCAAGCGATCGTCCGGCGCTCCCCCGAGGAGTCCGTCCGAATCGTTGTAAACATCACGCTTGCCCCAATGGATCTCTTAACAGCCGACGCCAATTCCAGCCCTCCAGCCCCCACCAATCCCCGTGTTTTCAAGCCAAAATCCTGTATGGCAAGCTTCGCAACCGCCGCTCTCCGCAGACAGAGATGGGACATAATAACGTCGCAACGCCAACACGAAGAGATGTGGTTTCCCCGCACCCCGGTATCGACAATATCGAAGCAGACAATCGCTACGTACAACGAGTGCGCCGCAGAGAGCGTTCACGCCTATATATCCCCACCGCCAACAGGTGCGTACCGGTACGTGCGACACCAGTACGGCAACAGAGCAAAGCAAAACTTGCGGGTGCGTCCCGTTTTGCTCGCTTTCCTGCCCGCTTCAATGCAGACACATTCTACGATAGAGGTTCACCGTTTTTTTTCTGAAGTTCCTCACTTGAGGACCTCTATACCTCACCGAAAAAACTATTTTGAGCAAACTGAAACTGCAATCCGATGAGCAAACCCGTGGCCCGTCTATACAAAAAAAAACATATTGCGGAAGTAGAATGACATTCCGATGATTCTGGGTCAAGGAGCCCCGTCATCCAGAAACAAAAACGCCAAAAAGTGCTGCCTCTATCGTAGAACACGTCTGCAGGCCTTAAGCCGGATATGGAGCTGCGAAGAAAACGCTGCGAAGCGACAGCTGCGAAGGGCGGAAAGCAGCCCCGCACTTAAAAAAGAAAGAAATAAAAAACAACAAGACACGACAAAAAAAGTAGCCGTTGTCCAACTTTCCCCCGGGCCTTTGCGAAATCGCAAAGTCGGTCGTTCGTCCGGTCTGGCTCAGTACTTGTACTTGGTGGAGTAGTCCTTGGGCGAGACGACCAGGCCTCGGCCCTTTCGAGCCCCTCTGTACACCACCTCCATGATGTCAATCATCTGGAGGCGAAACAACGCAGTGGCAGCAGCAGAGGCGGGGGCGGGGGCGGCGGGGTCACAACAGAGCGAACAACTGAGACCACACGAACGACAAAGCTTGCACTGGCAAGATTTCCCTCAAGGGGCCTTCTATCGCGAAAAAATATCACTATTACGGGGGAACGTAGTTAATAGGGGACCTACGTTAGACACAAAACCCTTTATATTTATCTATTTTTACTACCAATATTTGGTCTTATTATTGACGTTCCCCCGTAATAGGAGAGGAGCTCTGACGCGTGCCAAGACAAGGGTGCACCCTAACTGTCTGGGGGTCCTCATTCAACCCCTTGAGAATTGTGCCAACGGTTTGGGGACAACAACTACTTGGAATCAGTGTGGCATATTCCTTGCAGTTCTGAAACGGTCAAGGGGGTCCATGCCGATCCCGAAAAATATTGTGACCAAAACAAAATGAGAGTGCAACCCGATACAATCTCACGGCCTAAGTATGCAACGGATGGTATTGTAAAAAACAGTCAACAGCATTGGGTAGTTTGTTAGTCAAACTACTACTGTACGAGTACTAGTACTAGCGTTTGAGAAGCCCAGTCAGCCAGAAAGGTTTCGGCGGAATACTGCTATATACTGTACCCCTATCGCAGCAGCACTTGTCCCCTTTCAAGAAGCATTCTACCGCGGCAAAAGTCTCAAGCAGCACCCCGCGTCGGCAAACGTTCAAGCAGCACCCCACCATGGATAGCTCCCACGAAGCATTCTACCGAGCTGTAAGCTCTCACGCGGCACCACGTCGCAGCAAGGAGCGAACGCGCAGTAGTAGTACGGTACTGCGCCGATCTCGTAAAGGCGAACAGCCCCAATAGAACGGCTTAAATCTGAGCTGCCGCACGGAGCTAGGGTATATGGGAAGCTACTGTAAATGCCACCGTAATATTAAGCTCGTCGTCGGTGTACACTTGCGCCGACACATACTGAATTGACTTGGCTGTTATCCCCCTCGCGCGGTTGATCTTTCCGGCTCAATTACGATCAAGGCGGAGCTGAGTGACTGCACATGAACAAAATAGTCGTATGTACACTGCTCTAAACATGAAAATGCAGGATACATTCATCTACGGCTGTACATCATAGACCAACCAAAACCAGCCAAAGGAATAACAGGCGACAGAGTAAAATACGTCTGCACATTTGCTACTGTACACCAAAAATCAACTATTAATAAAACAAAACGCTCTAAAGAAAGAACAGAATACAAGAGTACGATACATCAACACATCAGCCGCAACAGCAGCCGCAGCCGCAGCCGCAGCCGCAGCAGCAGCAGCAGCAGCCACAAGAAGCACGCACGTAGCGAGCGTGACTCACCTCCTGCTTGTTGTTGAAGGCCCATGATATCTTGTTGTTGTTACCAGTGCCGAGGTCGATCATGATGTGCTTGTTGCGGAAGAAGAACATGACGGTGCAGGGGTCGTACAGCTCGTACATGTCGTTGAAGTCGGGCACCTTCGTTTGGACAGAGAGCAGAGCGAAGCGGAATGGACGATCACCAAACCGGAAAGAGAAAACAGGATATGTCAGATATGGAGTACATGGCATCGTGGTTTACAGGGCAGTCAGTCTTCGTGACAAACGGAAGGTGCACGGGTTTTCTGCGGTACAAGTAACCCTAACCCTAGGTGAACGGGTTTTCTGCGAGTTAATAAGTCGTACCGGTGCGAAGCATTGTTACTGAAACCAAACATGAACAAAAAACACGAGCAACAAAAAAAAAGGAAACGTAGTTTGCAGTTTATACCTCGTGGCCGTATGCTGCGTCAAGTGCAGACCTTCGCCGCTTCCTACTACTCCAACTTCCTAGCGTACGGGAACGCCGAACAGTTCCGCCCGTACGACCAATTACACGCCGGTTGCTGCCACTGCCACAATAGCACGTTCAGATAGTTTCGTCCTGGCGGCGCCTCGTATCGATAACACAATACACCATGCGGCACACCAATTATTAATACGTGAAAAAATACACTGGTACGTAAAACGGAGTACGAGTACCTCTCTTGTGTCTGGGGTACTACAGTACGGGACACCTAATAAGAAACAGAAATACTGACCCAGGCTGAGTTTCTTATTTAGGAAGTGGGGTGTTCTACACTAACTTCAGCATAAAGGATCCCGAATTTCTTATTTTCCTGTAAATCTCAGCCTGCGTTTCTTGTTAGCCTGTTTCTTATTAGGTGTCCTGTACTGTACGCCCAATCAGCAGTATGATGCAGAATACAGACGATTCTTATGGCCAGGGAAAGGGTCGGGGTTGGGGCCAAGGGTATAGAGTTTTCGCGGCTCGTTGTTTACACATGATCGCGTGATCGAATAACCTTTCTCAACATACTGGAACCACACGGGCGGCGGGCGCCACACGACATTCCCCGCGCTTTATTATGTATCCTACTGGCATATGCCAACCCATTTCGGGCCCATGCACAGCGACAAAAACAAAAGAGAAGTGCAGAATATATCATCTTGGGAGCGTATAGCGTACAATATTACCGGGGAACGTAGTTAATAGGACCTACTGTAGACACAAAAACGTATATATTCATCTATTTTTTCTTCCAATATTTGGTCCTATTACGTTCCCCCGTAATAGTCTGAGCTACGCACGCGCTCGTCGTACAATTCCTTGCACTCTGCAGTCCGACATAAAACAGCAGCACCCCTTACCTAACAGCTCGCCTTGCTTGGGGTCTCTGATGCTGTAATCGTCGTTTCTATTCGGCATTTGTTCACTCTGAACTCTGAAGAGAGATAGCTTGGGATTGCCGCTTAGGCCGCTCGGCACACGATATGAGTATGCTTCGAAGTATAGCAACAAGATGCAAGTATGAGGGTGGCGACGCCGGAAACGTAACGCTCCTTGGCGGATAACCGATATGACAGCAGTCGATTAAGAGGTTCGCCGAGTCGTACCCGACCAACCACCGTCTTGGAGCGACGCATGCGGGCGGCAATGGCACCCAACTTGATGGGTTTATTGCCCGATTAACTGGTGCATGAACCTGGCTTTCGCGTACCGGCAAATCACGTGAGTATAGATACGCTCAGTTCGACGATATACTATTGTATTGGGGCAAGGAAAGGAGTGTAAGTACTGTCTGTAAGCTTGCAAAGATGAGTTTCAACGAAATTGTCGATCCACACCTGAGGTGTTATCTTAGTTTGATAGAAAATATTGCTTGTACGGAGCTTGAGCTCGTATATGATATGATAGCGCGTAGCACCGACACCGCTATAAATAAGAGTGAAAAAGCCGTACCGGTTTGACCTCCTATAAAATGTGATGACGTTTTCGTTGCGGGCGATTCGGAAATAAACCCTCAGTTAGTTGAATATACGTCGACGGCTGATGTTATAGCTTTTTCTTAATTAATACATATCACAGCTCGACTGGCGTTGTCTTCTGGCGCAGTCTGGTGCAGTGATGACGTTATGATACGTCGTTCAACGACACACCTTATCGCAGTTCCAGTTCCGGCACTTACATATTTGTATCGTACTCGTGTATCCAATTTTTTGCATTGGTTTTTAGACTGACTTTGGTATCCCACCGGAGAGCTGGTGGTGTTTTCGTTGCGGGCGATCGTGGTAAAAACCTTTCAGTCAGTTGACTACATGTCGACAGCTGTCGTTTACCTGGTACTCTTTTTCATAATAATATTACAGCAGTGTAGTACTGCTGCAGCTGCGGTCTACTACTGTAGTCCTGATAACAAGTGTATAACATGTGTGGTTTTCTAGGTGTACGAGTCTACTGCTGCAACGCTGCAAACGCACAAGAGGGCACCTGGCGAGCCCGTCGTCCAACCCTACGGACTACGTATCATAGGACGGCAACGAACGGCATGTACTGCTTGCTGTACGTACCACAGAACCACCCAGCGTATAATCGCACGTACGTGCAAGGTTTGTCAGACTTGCACGTATGCTAAAACTGCCACTGCCAACCTCGAGCCCCCCAAAGGGTTGGGGTTAGGGTTAGGATTAGGGTGAGGGTTAGGGCTGTGTCTGGGGTCGGGTTCGGCCGGGGCGACGTGCAAGGTTAAAACTGGCAACAGATGCCGTGTTGTACTGTTTAGTGCCCACCTGCACATAGGGAGAGCCGCCATACATAAAGCGCTAGTAATGAAATTTACGTGCAAATCTAAGAAACCTTGCACGTACGTGCTATTTCACGGTAGCCGCGACAGAACCCCATCACTGGTAGGTTCAACAAGCCCGCCCGAAATCGTGCTTGCTTACCCAGGCTTACGAACGAATACTGGTATCAATCACATCACCCGTGAAAAACCTCAGCGAGGCACCGAACAGAAAAGAGGCCTCGGTTCACTTTTCCTAACTACCCTGGTTAACGAGACTGGGTATGGTATGGTCTTGGTATGGTATGGTACGGACTTCGAATAACTATAGACAGCATAGAAGTGGTGTCTGCGGCTGTCTGCAGGCCGATAGAAATGTAGAGTTCGGGCATCGCTTGCCCGAGCAGTCTACGAGTTCACGAGTCCGAGCGTATGTACCAGTGCTGAGCTGCTACGAAGCTGTCTGCTGAGAGTACGAGTTCGATTCTACGACAGCAGTTAGAGTTTTTACCTCCGATACGTCGACGACGTAGATGGCGCAGAAATTCTTCACGTCCTCGGCGATCCCCGCCAGGACCTCGTCCATCTGCATGCAGGTCACGTCGTGGTCGTGGCCGAAACGGAGGCACACCACCCTCTCCTCCTCGTTGATGATGGCCTGGTCGCAAGCCCACCCCGTTCTCAAGTGAGGCAAAAGGTACGACATACTGGTGCCTACCGTCTCTGGACGTAGCTTGTTCTTCGAGTTTTTTCAAGGGACGCGGCCTGTCAGCGCTTGTCCACCAGCCGTGAGCCGTAGGCCGTAGGCCTGTCCCTTCCTCTCGTTCTGTCCGACCCCGTAGAGGCTACTGGCTACTGCTACTCCCGCGGCCTCTTCAACCAGAGAGCACGTCGCAGATTTTGACATTTTTTTGGAAGGGTTTCATAAGTCTTGCGAAGGCATGTTTTCCAATGTTCTCCATCCCCGGCCAGATCTCCCAGCAGCGTCCCAGGTCCGGGCAAGCAGATCATCGTAACATTCCTCTCAGGACAGAAGCAAGAGGCCTTCAAGCACCATGGGTCGAAGACCACGAGCAGCGGCCTCCTCTTTTCTCCACTTCGTTTTGTTTCTCGCGACCGATGCCTTCGTCCAGCACGCCCCGGTCTCGATGACACTTGGCCAGGCTCAGCGCTGGGTAGCAGTAGGCTGCTACAAAGCCGATCTGACGAACAGACGAGAGCTCAGCTCTACGTGCCGCCACCATCGCGACCATCTCTACCATAGGAGACACAACCGCAGCGGATCCTACGCCGTTTCGCCTTTCGCCTATTCCGCAGCAGTAGCAGCAGCAGGAGGAGGAGGAGGAGCGTCGGGCTCCCGCAGCTGGCTCGGTTCGTCGTTAGCGGCACGTCTCAATATTGGGAGAAGACGAGCAACAGCAACAGCAAGCGCAGCAGCAGCATCATCATCATCATCATCCTCAGCGACAGCGACAGCCACAGCGACAACAACGGCCACACCACGCATGTCTTTGTCAGCGCAAGATCTCGAAATCACCGTCATCCTCTCCTCCCGAGGCAGCAGCCCTTCTACCCCTCCTCCACCGCCACGCCAAGCTGCTGCTAGTCCTTCTTCTACGAGCAACGGGGTTTCCACCTTCACCATAAAGGCGTCGCACCTTGACCCCAGCACGGGGGTCAGGCGAACGTGGAGCACCCTCCGCTCAGAGCAAGAGTTCTCCACCGTGGGCATCACCCTCAGGAGCGCCTTGCGCCTCGGCTCAGGCGAGCTTGCGGCACCACCACCGCCAGGCTCTGCCCCGGCCGTTTTCGAGGGCTACCTTCGGCGGTTGATAGATGAACCCTTGGCGACGAGCGTTCCAGCTCTCTACGAGTTCCTGGATGCGCCGCCGGAGTTGACACAGGAGCCCGTCCTGCTCGGCGAGGTGAGGGGTTTCG
>JBBMKB010087318.1:0-11691 GCA_037833945.1 Alaria marginata
TTTATCCTCAGAAAAAATATTCCCCCCCCCCCCCCCCCCCCCCTTCTCGTAACCGCCTCCGCCTCCTTGTGCTTGTACCCTATATATAGATTTATCCTGAACAAGAAGATCGGGGTGGGGCAGCCGAAGGTGATCGAGAACGCGAAGATCTTGATCGCCAACACCGCTATGGATACCGACAAGATCAAGATTTACGGTTCGAGGGTTAGGGTGGACTCCATGAACAAGGCGAGTTTGGATCGCCATAGCTACCAGGGCTGTGATTTTGCTGATTAGTATTAATATTACGGGGAAACACAGCAATAAGGACCAAATATTATGGTTATTAATAGTAAAAAAAAGGAGAGTATATAGGTTTTTGGTTTTTGTGAATATGGTGGGTTCTGAGTACTATGGTCCGCCGTAATGCTCGATAATAGTCGCCAACTGTAGTTTCTAGTTGGCTGGGTACTGCAGTGAATGTAACCCCTTCGCGACTGGAAACCCATGTTTGGGGAAAATTTACTTGGAATTATTATAGGGAGGGATTTTGGGGCGCTAAAAGGGGTAAGTCGCCGATTATAGTTACTAGTTAGCTATGTACAGTGAATCTAAGTCGCCGACTAGTTACTAGTTGGCTCTATATTACAGTGAAATTTAATCGCCGACTAGTTGCTGGTTGGCTAGGTATTTTGCGGTTGTTAATATTTGCTTACGGTAATGTTGCGGAGTTATGCGCTGTGGGATCGAGGGTCAGGGTGGGCTCCATGAACAAGGCGAGTGAGGACCGCCATAGCAGACACAACGGTGGTTTAGACGCATGCTAGTAATAGTAATACTAATAGTACTACTATTACTACTCATGCTTGAGGTGTAGAACAGTTGTCGCGCCTTGCGGCACGTTGCAGAGTTCTGCGTTGTTGTATATATGCAACTGGTGCGTTGATGGCTCGTAACATGTTTTGTTATTTCATCGTGAAAAACTGAAGATAATTGACTAGCTTACTTCGCTACCAGGTACTTCGTATTTTATATTAATAGTAACAACTCATATCATAGCCCCGCTAATGGTTTGTCTTGTTCTCAATGTCAAACAATTTTTTTATTTCATCGTGAAAAACTGAAGATAATTGGCTGGCTTACTTCGCTATCAGGTACTTCGTATCTTATATTAATAGTAACAACTCATATCATAGCCCCGCTAGTTTGTCTTCATCTCAATGTCAAACGATTTTTTTGGCTGGAGGTATACGTAATAATAGGGTAGCGGCCGTACTACTCTTACACTACACACACCCAAATGCTCGTTTTTTCTAGGTGGCGGAGATCGAGGAAGCGGAGAAGCAGAAGATGCGCAACAAGTGCAACAAAATTATCGACCACGGCGTCAACGTGTTCGTCAACCGCCAGCTCATCTACAACTTCCCTGAACAGGTGAGCGAGTTGCAAGGGAGAAAATATGGGTACTGGGTGAAGTCTGTATCTTGTCGATATCAGTATTTTTGGTCGTTTTTTATTTGTTTGTTTGTTTGTTTGTTTGTTTGTTTGTTTTTTTCTTCTTGTCGAATGTCGATGGTCAAATGAGAAACGAAATATTAATCTCCAAATTATAACAATAGCATTACTGATGACAGCATGGTGCCGTCGATCAAGTTATTACTCCTCCAAACTATAATAGCATTACTGATGACAGCATCGTGCCGTCGATCAAAGTATTACTCCTCCAAACTATAACAGCATTACCGATGATGACATGACGGCATCGTGCCGGCGTTTTCCCCTGCGACCCGATTTTTACGGGCAGATTTTTGCCGAGGCTGGAGTGATGGCGATCGAGCACGCCGACTTCGAGGGCGTGGAGCGACTTGCCGCGGTTACTGGCGGCGCAACCGCGTCGACGTTCGACCACCCTGAGCTGGCTGTGCTGGGAGAGTGTAAGAAGATCGAGGAGGTGAGGCACCGGGAGGGGCGCGGGGGGTTGAAGTTTCTTTGCGTGACTCTGTTTTACGTGTGACTTTGTTTTACGTAATATCTGCAGAAAACGCGTTTTGATGAAGCGCCGTGCGGAAGGTTTGTGTTAGTTTTTTTGCGTCATCTCCGAGTCAGCTCTGATGTGCCAGCTTTGGGTTGGTCGTGCTTCAGCCGATTCGCAATGTATGCCGCGACGCGTTGCGTATTAAGTAGCCTTTTTTTAGGGAGGCGCCCCGGGCTGGCTCTCGTGGGGTTTTGACGCTTCTTAACCCTTTTTGGGACCCAGGTCTAAGCGACCTAAAAAATGGACAAGCGCGGTCTTGTCAACTCTCTACGAAACAGTACAAAACACGTGCTACGACGATACTGTTAATAGTATATAGCACTTTTTGGCTAAAAAAAATCTGAGTGACGGGCCTCCTTAACCCAAAATCGTCGGAATGTCACTCTTTTTTCGTTTGTTTGCAATATTAATGTTTTGTATACCTACATAGGCCATGAGTCTGTTCATCAAGATGCACTTTCGTTTCACTTTGATAAAAAAAAATCAGCCTTTTGGGGAAGGTATAGAGCTCTTCGAGTGAGGAGCCTTGGAAATGAATAGTTGCAACCTCTGTCGTAGCATACGTGGTACTCTGGTATGTCACAAGCATCAATCATCATGCTGCGCTTGTGTCGTACATGTCGCTCCGTGGCACTTCGAACACACACCCACCCTATCGTACCCCAAGCAGAGCTCCTTTTGCTTCGTGTCGCCGATGCTGCAATCGCCACTTTTATGTGGAAACCTTTTCCCTCCGAAGTGACTAAGGGGTTATTAATAGGAGAAGAACGAAGCAAAAGGGGGAGAAAGGAGTATAAATATTACGGTAAAAACGGCTTGAGCGCTACTTAATACTTCGAAGTAGCATTTTTCTTCCCCGTTTCGATCAAAAAATTCGCGTCACGTTTCGTGGGATCGTTGTCACTTCGAGGCCCTCCTTTTGTTTTTTACGTCCTCCACACGTTGATGGCCGGCCCGTCTCGTCTGTCTCCCTTTCAACCACCGGCCGTCGGCGTCGAATTTCCAGGTTATGATCGGCGAGGACACGCTCATCCGATTTTCTGGATGCAAAGCGGGAGAGGCGTGCACCATCGTACTCAGGGGTGCCAGGTGGGTTTCGCGCTATCGGAAGGCGTCGTGATATTTAGACTTACCTGGGTATTGATTTCAAATATTTTTTTATTCCGGAGGAAAGAAATAGTCGTGCGCGTATCCCCCGATGTTCGCCCTGCGCCCACCTCTTTTTCCATCCTGTGACCGGACTTGTTGCGCCGATAATAATGGGTCGTGCGCGTATCACCCGGGCCTGCCAGTCCCCCCACACCCATTTAGAAGCGCACACACATTTTTGGGGACAAAGTACTTGGAATTAGTGTGGGATGTTTTTTGCTGTGGGTCAAAAAAGGTATGCATTCCTTTTTTTTTCACTGCACTCCCGATAAGGAAACCAACTACTCGTACGTGGAATTAATGTGGCATGACCCTTTTTTCACTGCACTCCCGATATGGAAACCAACTATTAATACGTGGAATCAGTATGGTACCACGGTATATCCATTTTGGCAGTGCGCTCCCGACATGGAAACAAAATACGTGGAATTAGTGTGGTATAACCATTTTGGCAGTGCGCTCCCGACATGGAAACAAACTTACGTGGATTAGTGTGGCATCATTTTTGCGGGGGAAAGAGGGCTATATAAAACGCTGACCTCGTCCCTACCACACCCGTCCGCTGTTGTTGCGCTTTTGCAGCAAGCACGTGTTGGACGAGGCCGAGCGGTCTTTGCACGACGCCCTGTGCGTGCTGACCCAGACCGTCAAGGAGACGCGCACGGTGCCCGGGGGCGGCTGCACGGAAGTGGCCATGGCTGCTGCGATCGACGCCGAGGTGAGAAAACAGGAGGCTCGGGAAAGGCTTCACTTATTAATAGACTATACGGGTATTTTTGTTGACCGCTTTAGAACTGCGTCCAACGTTTTTGGCGACGAATTACTTGGATTTAGTGTGGAATAGTTTGTTGAGGCGTATAAAGGGTTGAAGGAACGCAGAATATGTTCAAGGGTGGGTTTTAGTAGGTTAGGGTTTTAGTGTGGAATAGTTGTTGAGGCGTATAACGGGTTGAAGGAACGCAGAATATGTTCAAGGGTGGGTTTTAGTAGGTTGGGGTTTTAGTGTGGAATAGTTGTTGAGGCGTATAACGGGTTGAAGGGACGCAGGATATGTTCAAGGGTGGGTTTCAAGTAGGTTGTATGTATTATACTCTGGGGCAACCCGCGTACCAAACCTGGTCGTGTTGTTCATAGCCGGGGCAGATGATTCCCGGGTGCTTGCAGAGTACGTGCATATATATTATACCTTACCGAGCACACCCTTGAAATATTTGTATTACGTGCGATAAATAATACGAGATACCTGGTATACAGTACAGGACGCCTATTATTAGCAAGAAACACAAATAATTAATCACCCAGGCTGGGTTACTTATTTGGGAATAGGGTGCGTTCTATACTAAACTCAGTACATCGGCGCCCGATATTCTTCAATTTCTGTAGATATCAGCCTGACTTTCTTATGTTTTTTCTATCATACAAAATGTGTCCGCGAGTAAAGCTTTATTGGTTCGCGTTTGCGTAGCAGCTCGATGGACAGGAAGAGCACACGCAACGCGCGCCTTACTTTACAGCTCCGGCGTGTTTTCACTCGTGATTTTCATGTTATCGCCAGCGCGGCTGCTGTGTGCTTGTGCTATACCTGGTATACGTGTTATTTTCCTAGAGTCCTCAGGCGCGGCGCTGTATCGATCAAATGACGTATTTGAAATATTTTTTTATGAAATAGCAGGGTATTCGTACTTTCACGGCATGGATAGATAGATAAGCCAGAAGGCACGTCGGTGACGGGGGGGCTCCAGATGGAGGGAGGAGTGTACCTTGTCGATAGGAATGTCTGAGAGATAATCGATCCCCCTCTTGTTACTTTTGTGCTGCTGTGCTTGTGCTGCGTGTCTAGTTTACTCCAGCGACGCGGCGCCACATCGATATATTTTGTGGGTAACAGGAATGTGTGGAAGATAATGGGCCCCTTCTTTCTGTTTTTGTCGTCGGTGATGTTGTGTTTTGTAGGTGCCGAACACCTCGGGCAAGAAGGCTCTGGCCATGGAGGCCTACGCGAGGGCGCTGCGGCAGCTGCCCACTATCATCGCCGACAACGGCGGTTACGATGGCTCCGACCTCATCTCCAGCCTCCGCGCAGCGCACGCCAAGGGGGAGAAGGCGAGTGCATCCTCATTTTGTTGTTGTTGTTGTTGTTGTTGTTGTTGTTGTTGTTGTTGTTGTACTGTTGGTGGTGGTGGTGGCGGTGGTATTAATATTACGGGGGAACTTAGTTAATAGGACCAAATATTGGCAGTAAAAATAGATAAGTGTATAGTTTTTTGTGTCTACCGTAGGTCCTATTAATTACGTTCCTCCGTAATAGTACTAATGGAAGTGTTGGTGGTGATGATGATGATGATGATGGGGGTGGTGGTGGTGGTAATAGTGGTGGTAGTAGTGGTGTTGATGTTTGTGATCTTGTATTTTGTCATATTCGCCCTTATTCGGGTCGAAAACAAATCGCAGGAGATAGACATAAAAACCCTACCCTTGAAACCCCAAACACGCTAAAATCGCTGCAAGTAGGGTCTGACCTGCGGTATCATATTCTACCACAGGCTCGTGCCTACTACTATTAGTCCATGGCTGGAATCGGGCCCATGGTCATACTGTGGCATGAACGCCTATACTTTACTAAATGACGATGTACACGCACCACTCAGCGAGTTTTGCACCTATTTACCCCATGGACACCGAGCCGTGCGTGAGTTGCGGCGAGAACGTTAGATATAATTAACTTGCGTTAAGAACCCTCTAAGAACTCTGTAACGCGTTTTTTGGGACAGACTACGTGGAAGTAAGAGTGGGAGATTTTTTGCAGCGGTCAAGGCGTTAGTGAGTCGCGCGCAAAACAGCGACTAAGTTGTGATGCTATATATGATATTGTGTTATTTCATTATTCCGTTAAATAAAAGCGACCAAATCTGACCCTGTCCGTTGTTACGATACTTTTTTTTTTTTTTAAACGTGCCTTTTGCGACCAAGTTGTGATGCTATGATATTGCGTGATTTTATTATTCCGTTAAAAAAAGTGACCAAATCTGACCCTGTCCGTTGTTACGATGCCTTTTTATTTTGTGAACGTGCCTTTTGCGCCGCAGACCTCGGGATTGGACATGCAGCAGGGAATCGTGGGCGACATGAACGAGTTGGGTGTGCGGGAGGCGTACAAGAGCAAACTGCAGGTGACCATGTAGCTGTACACACTATTACGGGGGACCATAGTTAGTAGGACCTACGGTACATACAAAAAACTATATATTTACCTATTTTTACTAACAATATTTGGTCCTATTTACTATAGTCCCCCGTAATAGTAACACACTAACAGCGGTTCTCTCGCGAGAAAGAGCCCCATAAGAGAACTACTCAGCCGGAGATTTCCGGCGAATTAAGAAATTCAGGAGCGGTTATATGCTAACGTTGCAAAGTTAATGGTGTGGAACATGCCCTCTTGTCAAATAAGAAATCGAGCCTGGGCCAGTATTCCGGTTTCTTATTAGAGGGCCGGTACTGTATAGCACCCCGTACTGTGAGCGCTGTGCGACAACAGCACCACCGTCGTACCGACAGACGAAGAGGTGGTCGGTCGCAGGGGGCTGTTTTGTGCCGATTTTGTTTTTTGAGACGCCAGACGCTTGCCGGTGACTATTGTGTGCCGACAAGTTTTGTAGCGTCGAATACTCGTCATTGGCTACGAGTGTGTGCCTTTTTTTTCTAATGTCAAACGCTGAACGAATTGATGGGGCAGGACAGTGGCGACGCGGAGCGTGCCGAGGGTGTCACGGTGGTTTTGGCAACGGGTTTTACACTCGGCTTGTAGCGTGCAGCCGCGCTGCGGGACGTTTCATTGCACTCGGCTTACAGGCCGGTCCGGTCCGTCAACCGATGTGCCCGGCATTCTTACTGGCACAGCGAAGTAGGCCATACCGAGTGGTAAAATATGGGGTGGTTTTGTGATAAATGTTGTCATTGTGGTGTTTGGTTTCCAGGCGATGCGGGATGATATATGATACCGCTGTAGTACCGCGTTTTTTTGTTTTGTATTTGTTTTTCTTCGAACGGAACTCTTACTATTAATAGCCGTTTTACTGCTGTAGATATGTTCTCACTCTAAATCCAAGCACTTTAGTTTTGAATGAGTTTATATTATAGCATGATTTAGTGACCATGGGCTATATATCATAGATTTCAGGAAAATGAGCTGTTGTAATGGAAAAATGTAAGAGCACTATTACGGGGGACCATAGTAAATAGGGACCTACGCTACACACAAAAAGCTTTATATTCTACGATTTTTGCGTATAATATTTGGTCCTGTTTGCTATGGTCCCCCGTAATAGTTTACCATCATCATCATCATCATCATCATCGTCGTCGTCGTCCAAAATGGCGCCAAAGTTTCCCCAATCGCACACACTCAACGACCCGGCGTTTCTTTCTCTCCGTCCCTCCCCTTCCCGACCCCGCGCCGCCATCAAAATATGTCGCAGGTGCTCGTCTCGGCAGCGGAGGCGGCGGAGATGGTTCTGCGCGTTGATGACATCATCAAGTGCGCGCCTCGCCAGCGCCAACAACAAATGTAGTCGCAGAGCCACTTGTCGGCTGTGGGCGGGGTCGCGCGCTATGCACCAGTTTTTTTTTTTAATTGGTGGAAACGGTGTTGAGGGAGAGATAAGTGCCGGCAGGAAGGGGTCGAGTTCTAAACGAAATCGACGAAGGAGGAGCTTGCGCAGAAGCCGTTGGGGGGGGAGAAGTGCTTGCATGAGAAGGTCGACTTCGAGACGAAATCGACGTAGTAGCGAGAGCTCGTGCAGAAGCCGAATCATCGGGGAGCAGAATAATTCGGAGCCCCCTGGGGCAGGGAAAGGCGCCGAAGGGTAGTCTAACTTTAGCAGTACAGAATAGGGCGCAGGCGACTGCAGCGACGATGTTTTTCACTGGGCTCGTACGTAGCTCTAATTTTTTCTTCTGAATTATCTGGACTCTTTTTGTCCCTCGCGTGAGCTCAGTTGTGCCTAGCGTACATCCGAGGAAGACTGCTGTGCCTAGGTGGGATACGGGCAGTATGCGCTCTTGAACCAAGGGGTTGCGCCCACAAAACTGGGAGGTGTTCCCCTCCGTCTTGTACCTCCAACATGCCCTTGGTAAATGTTGTTCGTGCAAGTGGTACAGTACCATGGACGCCTCTTTATGGGCCACGCGAAGCATATCAGCAGGAAACCCGCAAGGATATCCCAGAGGATGGTCCTCAACGCCACCTATTGCTCTGATATCCGCTCGCAATACCGCAAACTGTACTCGTATGGCCTTCGTGGCGACCATGACAAGGGGGTATAAATGCTTCCTCCACATTAAATACCGGAAATAATAGCAGTAGCGCGTGCATCAGATTCCCGACTGATGACTGCTCCCATTTCTGTTCGTCTCTGCTTCTTGCTGAAAAATTCAAAACTTTGTCCTGCCCTCAACAAGCTGTGCGCCATCCATGGTAAGCTCTCACACGGCGGAAGTTCTAGCGCTCCAGTGTCCCGAATAAAACGCACCCGGTGTCAGAGATATACAGCATGACACCACTTTTGCTTGTTCAAGGGCCCTTGAGATCATCGAAAAAGTTTTGATGGATGGTCCATGCCCTCCCAGTGGACTACCGATAAGCGCCACAGCACCTTGAATCAGCGAAAAAGCCGGTTCGGCCTGTTAACGAGGTGTAGGCTGGAAAAACGGCCCAATTTATGAGGCGCCTTTACGGGTCTTAACCCCAACTGGAAACCCTTTTTGGGGACAAGATTACTTGATAATAGTATAGGGACGGGGTTCGGGGTTCTAAAGGGGTTAACGCACAGATCATACCGCAGACGAAACCCCAAATATGTTTCGCTTTATAGAGATTTCTAGACTGTTCAGTGTGTTTTGTTTTACAAATCTTGAGAGAGCGTCGACCCACATAACTGTCACAGCACTATTTGGGGCTCCCTTTTGCCGGTGTAGCCGCGAGCAGCCTAGAACCTGCCGTCGTCGACGTCGCTGTAACCACAACTCATTTCTTTGAACGAGAGGAATACGAGTGGAAGAAGGGAGGGAGCACACGTTCGTACCGCTCTGCTAATGCCGTCAAATGTGAGCGTGTATCGGCACGAGCAGTTCCATGCTGTGGGTATGTTTGTCATCCCTTAGCCAAGCCCCAGACTGCTTCGTGTCACGGCTCATCGTGCTATCGCCTGTCACTTGTTTTCGTCGTGCATGTTCGCTGAAGTCCTTGAGAGGGGGTAACGCCCCCGCCTTGTCTGAAGTTTGATCACAGACATCGACCTCCTCCGTAATGCCGAACATACTGCGTGCACGTGTCGCGGGTGGTTTCCGTACAACACAGCGGCAACCCAACGACATCCCAACGTCGTCCCAACGACGATCCAACAACAACACTGGAACTGGAAACGATGTCAAAGGGGGGGGTGGTCGAGGCCACACACGAGGGATGACACGGGTTATCTCCCGCCGTGGAAAGCTACAGTGTATCTAGTGGATGAAGCTCGAATGAGACGAAATTTCGACATTGCCCAGGAGTGATGATGACACTACTCGCGGTATCGTGCTGGCTCTCGGTATGCGGGATTTAATTTGGTTCAAGATTTTGGTGCTTGCCCTCACTATGAGGGCCTCAATTTGGCTGAAGTTTTTGGAGGTTTCGAAACCCCTTGGAATATACCAGGGAGGTCCGGGCCTAGCGCACGCTTGCACGCGCGTCCAAAACTCCGGTGGAAACGTGTGCTGCTCCAATAGACGCGGGAAACAAAAACAAGACCAAAACCATAGGGGGCTGACCAAGCCCGGGGCAAAAAGAGCGGTCTAAACGCACAGAACAAGGAAAAAATAAGGCAAAACTTATGTTAGTGGTACGGTAATGACTGCAGCAGTCCAGCGACGTCTTCCCTCGAACCCGAAAAAGCCCAAAAGGCGGGAAACCCCTACCGCCACCGCCGCCGCCGCCGCCACCGTCCGCTAACAAATTAAACTAGCATTCCCCCTACCCCCTGCCCCCCTCTTCAAAAGAACTTCCACCACAAGATGAAGACTACGGCTAGCGCCATCGCGCCGATTGGGCCGTATTTTTGCCACAAAGCCTGGAGCGCAAGAAGGTAGCAGGGAAGAGGACGGGGGGCGGGAGGGAAGTCGGAGATTGAGGCGGGGGGGGAGCGCAATACCGAGAAGGACAGGAAACGCAGGGAGGCGGAGAGGGTGTACTCAATATATCAAGCATGGCCGTAGTCTTATAGATAAATGCGGCAGACCAAGCCACAGCACGGCAAGAAGAGGATTGGATGTTCTGAGCCTGGCGTGAGACTAATCTTGTGGGAGTCGAAACGAAACTACCGCGCAAGAAAACATAACAAAAAAGGATACAAGTGGGAGGGGGTGGGGTTATACTCATTTCTTGCATAGCCGTAGTCATAAGACCATAGACCTTCGCATCCCTACAATGTCGGGACGGAGCACGTCGGGTTTTCACCGACCAGGCAGACATCGCGTGCACCAAGCGCGAAGCGCCGTGAGGCGTTCGGCGAGTCGCATGAAGGGTGGGCTGCATCCTACTAAGAACCCCTCGTAAGGGGGACTTCCGCATCTTGTGCGGACTTCCGCATCTTGTGCGTACTTTCTTGCATGGGCGGGGGGGGGGCACAAACCCAGCCCATATCGCGGAGAAGACACTCGTACATACATACCTGCCTCAACCGCGAACGCGATCGACCGCAAAAAAACGACGGGCATGTCGATCGGAAAACAAACAGAAGAAAAAAAAACGATGCTATCCCTGCTCAGCTGTTCAAAATAATTACCATGAGCGACAATTTCTTGGAGCTCCACTTGAACTGCTCCGCCTGCGTGGACAACGTCTTCGATATCTCCGACACGTCTGCGACCAAGGACAGCAGGTATATGGGTCGGTTGGGAAGCGGGCGGCGTCAATAACGGCGAACAACGAAAGGCGTCGGGGTCAACTAGGGAGGGGCACGCGGGAGCTAGCGCATAGGCCACTGGCACGCGATACTTCTTTTGCATGTCCAGGTCAAGCGATGTCTTCGAGCAAGGTCCACATGTTCCGCTGCAGTCGGGTAACCATTGGACACACACACACTCACAAAACACGCTTCCTTGCATATTTGTTTCGGTTCATCCAGCCTTTGACTCGCCATTCGCCGCATCGTGAACCCACAATTTTCAAAAAATCAAATTACAACATACAAACTACAAACTTCCGATTTACAAATTACTTACCAATGCATACCAGGAATAATATATACCTGGTTATATATACATATACCACGTGCTCTGAAGACGCCGTAGCGCCCCTGTACCGCGCGCGGCCGTGCGCACATCTAGCCATGCGTACGGTGCGCCCCTCCCTCCTCCCCAAAGCAAACGCCCGCGGGTTAAGAACCTAGCACCGCCCTGCTTACTCCACTCAAGGTCTAGCTTCGCCCCTCATGTTGAGCAACTCGATGTTCTGCTTCAATTCTAACCGTACGTGTGGTGGGTGGGGG